>VKOC01017885.1:0-12767 GCA_009364415.1 Spea multiplicata
CAGAATCAATCAGTTAATATATATTTACAAACTGTGCAACATATGACCCATTGCGTGATACCTAAACCTGCTAAGCGAGCTATATTCTGACATGACTGCTTGAAAGCAAGACACCTTCCTAAGTGAGGCTCTTCCCAGCACTGGTCAATTTAACACACAGCAATTACCCTAGGTAAAGATATATGGGAGTCCAAGAGTCAGTATGAACGGGCAGAAATTTGAAAAAACTTTAGAGTTGGTAAACATTGCGGTGGATGCAGCAGACAACTAAGTAATGTTCTGCTGGGAGTTAAATACACTGGACACAAACACCACTGCTCTCAAAGTTGGGGAACTGCATATAATTCTGGGACTAGAGACTAGTTTTGGGGAAAGAACAGTGGCGGTGCTGTTTCTATTTTTTGTTATTAACTTTATAACTTTTATTATCAATAACTGTAATAATGTTATAGTTATGATCATCATATGCAATGAATGACATGTAGCGTTGCTTATTTTTTGATACATTTATACCAAGGATTATTCTCGTACATGGTAAAATTCGCCGTTCTTGTTTATTTTGTTGTTTTATAGCATTGCGCTTCATCTGTGATCATACCCCAAGTGTATGCAAGTAGAGCAGTTTGTACCAATCAAACAACATTGTTTTAGTCTGTATCCCAACCCCATTTTTATCCATCAGAATGTTATGTACAGGCTGTAGTTTGTGTGATGTGGCTGTACGTCTCTGCTATTATTCTACTACTTATGCACATACAGGTCATTTATCTGTGGCCAGAGTTTTTATGAGGATGGACTTAGGCGTATCCTTGAAATTCAGTTTTTCTGTCTATAACTTCATATGCAAGCTCCTGTATATAGATCCAGGAATGGTTTTGATTTATAGTTCAATATGGTTAACAGACCTATGTAATGGTGAGCAGAGAGTACAATCTGCAGGTTAGTTAAGCAGTATTCTAATTCTGGAGAGATCTGTATAAAGCTAATCATATTTACTGCCCTGAACTCAACTCCATTCTTCTCACTCAATATTAATTTCAATGAAATTTGCCAATTTTGTTAATTGTATGAATGTCTGAAATCGAGGAGGGACCCTCAAAAAAACAAACATAAATAAAGCAGAGAGCTCCTAATTTTCATTTGCATTTTGTTGCTTTGTTCACTCTCTTGCACACTCTCTCTCAGAAACAAGAAGACAGAAGAATAAGAAGAGACAAGAGAAGAAGTGGAGCTACAGAAAAAGGAGACAGCCGTCGATAGTTTCCCTATGTCCTTCTAGGCATAAAAATACAAGCTCTTTTAAATACATCAGGCTTATCCCAGCCAAATCAAGTGACACCCGGCTTTACTAACAAGTAATCAGCCAAAGGCAAATACAGACCTTCAACATTGTGCCCCTGTGGTGCAGATGGGCAGAAGCTATTATCTGCACAGTGTAAATCCCATTACCACATCATGTAAGTTAGGCTTCAGGGACTTGGTTTTAACCTCAAGACAAAAAAAGACTTGTAACTTGAATATTTTATAGCAATGACACATGGAATATTGGTGGAACGTCTAAATATTTAGTTAGCAGTTATCTATTGGAGCGATAGGTTGTTCTGCTCTATTGTTTGCGTTTACAGACTAGGTAACATAAAATACAATTACATATATACAGTATTTTTATGAAAAGTAATTCTGGTGCAACATTTTGAAATGTATCAACACAATGTTCCTATTGACCGTACCATTTCATTGGTTGCTATCATCATGAAGCACGTTAGCTGTCAATGCCCAGACTGGCCATCTGGCACATCAGGGAAATATCTGGTGTTCTGCTGGCAAACAGAGCCACTCACTCACTCACTCGATCTCCCACGCCAGCGGATATGATGGGCTACATGCTACCTGACACATACCCAGCCATCAGCCGCATTTATGCTATTTATGCTAAGTGCCAAGACCCCTTGATCATTGCCAGTCCAGCCCTGGTCAATGGCTGTCTTTACTTCTCTGTCTTTTTGCCCTTTATGTTTATTTGTCCAACAAAATACTTCTGGAAGGCCAAAGCAAATGATTGCTGTACATCTCTGGCAGGAACTAGCCTACATTTTCTGAAACACGGCCAATAGGCAGCAGTGTAACTGTGTAACCTTGTGTTTTATGCTTCTAAAAAAATTCCAGCAAATCCATCAGCGTGCAGGGATTAGGTTGGGATCCTGGGAAATGTAAGAGTTGATATTCATTAAAAATGATGACACTACAGTGGTGTACATAATAAATGGACAGTAGTGTAACTGCGTAACCTTGTGTTTTATGCTTGTAAAGAAATTCAAGCAAATCCAGTCGTGTGCACAGATTAGTTTGGGATCCTGGGAAATTTAGAGCTGATATTCATTTAAAAATGATGACACTACAGTGGCATTAATAACAAATGGACAGTATAACTTGGTAACCTTGTGGCATGTTGTTATGATACCTCTGTATGAATCAGAAACTGTCAGCCTCCAGACTTATCTATAATGATCATTATAGAATCTCGTGGGATTTTTAGTTCTAAAAGTGGAATTGTTTGGAGAGTCACCACTAAAATAACTTGCCGCACTAGGATTGTAACAGCTTTTACACTAGGTGAAATATATAGCAAAATATTATCCAACAGTTTCTCCCATCCCCTATCATTTCTCTCCTTTTCAAATGCACTAAAGACCTTTTACCTAAAACACTTAAAAGATACTGACTGCCAATACATCTTGTTTGGCAGGATTGAACTGGCACAAGAACCAAATGCTGTTGGTGAGGATGCATCGCTCAATATGACAGAGTGAGCAGTATGAACAAATCCAAAATCCAACAACAAAAGGACTGCAAGGTCTGAAGAGTTTAATAGAACACTATAAGGTCTTGGTAGCTTGAAAGACAAATAGACTTTTATATTAATCACTATTATCACTGGTAGTAAACATTTATTTTAAAAGATAAGTGAGTAAAGTTTCCAGTACAAGAATATTTTGGGAGCTTTGGTATCAATCAATGAAAAAAAAAATTAATTTAAGTTATTACAGTCTGAATAGGAATTCATTTCCTGGTCTTTAACACTAATGAGGTTCTAGGCACATCTATGATCTCCCCTTTTATATCACATTGCACGCTATTTAAAGAAAATGCTTAGATTCAATTCAGATTGCGTGTCCTAGGTAAATGGCAGCCGGAGTTGGCTAAATGTGGCTGCCCTACAAAAAAATAAAAGTATTGAAGATATCATACGGGGTATATGATGGAAGTCCCTACAATGCAAGAGGAAAGGCTCTTGATTCTGATTGAATAAGAGAAGGCTGTTAGACCCTTGAGCCCAATCTAGTTAAAAGTGCTAGTAGACTACACATAAATTGACCCCTCTAGTATGCTAATGAAATAAGCTGATCTGCAATTTTATTATTATTTTTATTACATAAAATCAGCACAGAAAAGAAGATGCTTCGCGGTTCATATAGCTGAACAACCTATCACTGCATACTTTTGTGTCATGTGATAACTAAGTTCCCCCAATTTGAATGAGGCAATTTTTTTGGATTTCTATATTATTTCTGTAAAGCGGTTGGGCTTCTAACGGTGTTAGGAATGATGTTACAGTTAGTTGTTAAAAGTGTTAAATGCAGCAGGAAAGGTGCAAAAGCACCTATTTACAAATCTATAATAAAGGTGAGAAACAAATCATTTTAAAAAAAGGTATGTGGTAAGATTATAGGATTATTCCTAAAATATAATGAAATTAATAAAAATGTCAGGATTTCTTATGTCCAGTGCCTACATGGCTTAGCAGAATTGTGTAACACAGCGTTCTTTTATCCATTTAAAATGCTTTGAAGAAATATATTATGATCTGAAAAAAAATGGTGGTCGAGAGTGTAATGTTTCATTATGATTGGACTTTAAAACGCTGTAGAATGGATATATTTAAAAGGAAATAAAATTGTCAAATAATGTGTGTATTGTGTAGGTTATCAAAAAGCATGAGTAATAGAAGCTGTTGCTGTAGCACAGAAAAAAACTTTATATGCTGCAGTGAGAATCCATTTCTTTGATTTCAACAACGCTGTTCCATTGTGTGCAGTACAATAAATTTACTAAGAAGCAATGAAACTGGATTTGGGCTCATCAACTCAACCAAAATGTTATGGCCATAGTCTTAACAAGTATTAGTTATTACTAATAATTATAATACGATTTGGCCAGGCTATAGAATAAACTTAATGTTATCCCTGATCTCAGCTCAACCGTTAAATGTAATAGAAACTGCACATTTTCATTCACTTTAAGGAATGTGTAGTAAAACCTGTGACTATAGATTAATGCCTACCGATGTCTATGATGGGCATATTGTCAAGTATAACCAGCCACAAATGCATGGTGGTCAGCAGCTGCCTATGTCTGGCCAAAAGTACCATGGTCACCTGTTCATCACCAGTCCAGCCCTGAAGAGAACCCTCCTTATTCACTACTCAATGCTTAACTTAATACATTTGTTCATTAGTATATATCATGAGTAACCAATAAATGCAAGAGGAGACCATATTTTTAATTGTAAACAGTGACTTTTTTTTTGGGGGGGGGCACTTATCTTACACAACAAAGGTGTAGACATCTGTACAAAAAATGTACTTGCCAATGTCATCCTAGAACCAACTACCATCACCAGTGGTCCTCACACTGTTCTTTCCTGATGCCCCCAATTGTGTGCTGGCTTGGCTTGTGTGTGAAGTTTGCAGGTTCAGCCCTAACGTGGCTCCATCTGTTCGTACACCTTATGTCATTATTATTATTATTATCTTCTGTACATAATACATGTTAGAAATAAGGTGAGGAGGCCCTACTTAAATGAGTCATTATGTAGTTGAAACATAAGGAAGGCCACAACCTAAGCCTTTCAAAATCTATTGAACAGGATAACACGGTCTACATCTTTAAACTGAGTGATGAATGTGTTGCACTAAACTAAAACATGATGGACCTTCAATTTATCATATAGTTGTTTAACTAGATTTGCCCCCAACAATAACTTAAAAGCCTGTTGTCTGAAAGCATTGGAGAAAGAAATATGCCTCTCTAAAGGCTCGTACTTCTAATGAGAGATCTCCTTACACTGCAGGACAGTGCCGCAGACAGAACACGGAGGCTCATCAATCTGTGTAATGCTTTGTCTACTCAGTTGAATCCAAGGTTATCTCCTTAAAAAAGATTCTAAAATCATCATGTGCACATGCCGTATTCAATCAGAGCTTCCGCAAAGAATGTAAAATAAACTAAGCTCACCTCACATTACCTGATCTGCAAATAATCTGTCGATTAACCTAGAAGTCATTTTAGAAGTACATGGTCTTTGGTAAGTTTAGAACGAGATCTGTGTGAATGTAAATCAGTTTGCAGTAAAACACAATAACATTTTAATGATGATGGGATAACATAACGCGGGCAGAATAGAGCCAGCATCAGAGGATGGAGGTTCAAAACTAATGCAATTTTGAGTGATCAATCATAATATAAAGGTCATTAATAATTTGCTTTTACACTCTTACTCATTCTTTGGCTTTTTTGGGCAAAGATTCACAGGTAATATAAACCTGGACTGGTCTGCGGACAAAATCATTGCACAAAAAAATCTACTGATGGAACCACGCTGCAATTGGGTAATTGTTCAGATACATATAGTTACATAGTAAATGAAGTTGAAATATTTCTAGTTGCCCTGGTACAAATTAAATTCAACAACAAAATCATTACAATTCTGTGCTATAACAGTATAAGTTCATGACTTCAGGAACAACCATTATTTAAATTAATTAAATGTTTCCTTGGCAATGCTTTCACTAACTTAGTATGGCTTAGAAGGGACTGAAACGTGGCCCTCGCCCTTTAACGCTAAATGACGTGCATGCGGCCACTGGATGGATTTTTGGGGCCACATGCTACACTCTAGCAACATGCACGTTCCAGAGATTCTCTTTCTTTCTCTTATTAATTTGGAACCACATCTTCTTTACTTATTAAGCTCAGATGAGCAGGGCCCTCTTCTCCTTTGCACCAGTTTGTTATTGTATTGTTTATAAATTGTTCTAATGAATGTAACAGCGCTGCGGAATCGGCCGGCGCTTTATAAAAAATATATAATGTAATGTAATGTACTTATAATATAGGTGAGCCCTTATTATCTTCCCTGTCTTTGGGGTAAAGATGTATTCTTATCTTACATGGACCTGGGACGTGTACACTGGGACACACTACAAAACAGAAGTCTTCATTCATTATTCATGTTTATTATTATTCCAACATATTCCACAGGGTTGATTGCGCTTGATGAAGAGCAAACTTTGGCTATACTTAAAGTATTTTTTTTAACAAAAAACCTAATCTAACATTTGTAGCATATCCTACTGTTTTGACAGAAATAAACTAGCAGAGGTGTTAATCTTCTGTTAGCAGAACACCTGTCTGCCATGTGTTTGTTAGAACAATGTTTCATGAAGCTTCAGAAGGATTTACTTTGAATGACTCCTCTGTCATAGTTTAATAAACAAGTCTTTATATGAGATCTAAACTTTTGGTCTGGTTGTATTGGTAACTTTGCTCAATATCATTCTACAGTTTTCAGTTTTGAGACAAAGATGAAGGCTAATCAGTAGTATGTGAGTATTATTGCAATATCTAGTGTTTGTGGAGCCCCTAAAAGAAATATTCGATCTAAGGTGCTCTATGCCAGCACAAGCAGTTAATATGGATGTATTTTGTAGAAAATTCCCTTGAATGCTGAGCCAAACATAAATGCCTCACAAGTGGGGTACTTCTGATGGACCAAGAGGTACTATAAAACCTGGTCAATATCAAAAGCTAGCTTGACTAACTAGCTAGGAAATAAAAGGTTTACATTAGTGTTACATGGTTTCAAGAAGCTTTGCAAATCTGACAAAAATGCTAATAATAATAATAATAATAAATATAACAAGTTGCAAGACTGCTGATACAAAAAATGGGATCGCCATCAATATCCTCATCAATGAAGATCATCATCAATATACTTTCAAAGTGTACACAACTTCCTTAATACATAATGCGCAGTTGCAACAAAGCAGATTATAAAACAAATTTAGAAGAAGAAATGTTCAGCCTATAACGTCAACAGCGCTTAAATCCAGCTGGCAAAATAGTAGACTTGAACAATCATGCAAAAAGTAAAATGTCCAACATCCATACAGGAAACGAGGTAATGAATGTGAGAAATCTCCTCATGCAGTGCCAAAATCGGTGTGCATGTTTCAGAGCTACATTTGCCTTCGTGAAGGTAAACGAACAAGCCATTTGACACTTGCAAAAAAAAAAAAAGAAATTTCCATAATTGAATAGTTATATGAATAGACAGAGCTAGTACCGCGAATAAGGGATTGAAATAAAGAACACAAGAGAAAGAATTGTAGTTGATGCATTCCATTTAAAAGAGCAACAGGTAACTAATGGAGTAGTGTTGGACCTGTTCCATTTAATATATTAATTTGAGCAACTGTTACGAGCTTTGAAAGGAAGAACATATTTTGTAAAGAATAAGAAGGTCTCCAACAGAGTTGACTCTCCGTTGAAAGTACTTCAAAGCCTTGCTTTTGGAAATCCATTAGTAATCTAGGATATAATGTTACAAAGTGCAAAATAACAGTATAAAAATGACGCTTCTAATTTATTAACAGCTATATAACAATAACAAAGCAAACACTTTCAGAATAATCACTCCGTGTATTAGATGTTGTATGATTCAGCACATTCAGAAAGTTACAAGCTGGAAGGATCCAGGTACCCACAGGATTTATTAAGTAGCCTAACAAGTAAATCATAGTAACTCCTGCCAGGTTGTTTGTAATGAAATGCAGATTGGTTGCTAAACATTATATAAGGGATGATAGATGAGACCCTATACAATAACCTTTAAAGCCAACGTCGCTATGGATTAATGTATATTCACAGTTTATCATTTAATACTAGGTGTTATTTTGAGAGCCCAGTAAATAACGTCATCCTGCACATGTTGGCAGGGAACACCGGGAGAGAATGTTTTAAGAAGCTTAACAGCTACAGATGGAAAGCTGGTGTATCTTGTATTAGGATACAACGTGAGAAATGCAATTAACTGCAATATGACAAGAACGCATCTGTTACCCACAGCAGCAGCACGGATCTACAGCACAATATGCTTTTTTAATGGGATGATTGAAAGCCATTTGGTTCATGTGGGGTTGAAATGCGATAGTAAGATTTAAGGCAAACAGAATAAATAAAATCTGATATGTCGTACTGACGTATGTACAGCAAATAATACTGAGAGCAAATTGAATTGAATTCTCAATGGTTTCTTTAAACCATAAACCCCAATATTTTACCAGGACTTCTACTGGCCCATATGGAGAAATACAAGCCCGTCATCGTATGCACCATGCTGACAGTTGGACTGCTATTTGCTAAATGAACTACAATGCATCCATAAAACTATGTAAACTTAAAACAGGACACCTGAAAGAAGGAACAGGACAGGTCCAATTTAGTAGAAAGTTAGAAATGGCTTAAAAAAAACAGGACAGTTGCAATACCACCTCCCTTTGGTATTATGTTATCCTCTGATATTCTAAGATTAAAATAATAATTAAAACAATAATTTAGGCTTGTAGCCATTTGTCAACAGCGGCTGGTACCACTATGGTACCACAATAGGAATCAAAGTGCATCTTTGGGAATGTAGTATGAAAGCCCGTAGAGAGGTCTTTAAAATATTTCATTTAATGGCACAATAACCATAAGAAGAGAAATTACAATAAAATACTGATGCACTCACAAGACGTTCTGACATCAAATATCCAGCACGTGAACGAAATAAATAAAAGTCCGCTTTTACAGCAACCATCTTAATCCTCAATGTGTTTTGCTGCGGCTAGTCTGGCTTCCTCAGGAGAAATAACATCCTTTAAAGTAAATTGCAGGCAAAATACCATCATGGTAAAGGATTTCATTTCTCCTGAGGAAGCCAAGCAGGCCCTGGCGAAATGCGTTGAGCATTGCATTAGTATCTTTCTCTTATTAGTAATTTCTCTTATTATGGTCACTGTGCCATTGATGTGTCTTCTATGCTCTTAACAGATTTGGCCATCAAAGGAAATATTTTAAAGCCCTCGCTACATGCTTTTTTACTATATTCAAGTTGTGAGTGCATTATAAATATAATACATCCCCCATTTGTTTGACACAATACACTATTGTCCTTTATTTTCTGTCCTCGCTTATATTCCGCGCATCACATATGTTTATACAGCAATATTTTTATCCAATTTCCTCTGATCCTTCCGCTGCTCTGAACTGATGTTGGTACTGTCACCCAAGCCCTCCCCCGCACGTAATAGAATTTCTGCTTCCGTAATATTAGTTGAGATCCTTGGGTGTATTTTGTATTTCAATTTTACTTCGACAAAAATATCAATGAAATAGGATTATTGAAAATATGTTACATGATAAGGAGTATTGGCATCTCTGCAAGAAGGGTAAAGAGTATGATTTAATGCTCATGATCATTCTACTGCAGGAATATACAAAAAAAGTACAAAATACCCTTACCAAGACTCTGACTCAAAAAAAAATAAAATCTACAGTTACCAGAAATTGTATGCTAGGTCTTAGCTGTTGCCCGATTCCCAGGTTCACAGAATGAGCCAAGTCCAGTAGGCTTGGTACATCAGCGGAAAGGGTGGGTTTGGTTCCCCTTTACATAAAGATGAGCTGTTCAACAAACGGGAAAACCAATATTAATAAACACTACATTTTTTGTATAAATGATTCACTGACCACTGCAAAAAGTGGAGTTATCATCATAACAACCAGTGAAATTATCCAATCAACAGGAACGTTCAAGTGGCTTCTATGATAAGTCCACTTATCAAACGTTTTATACACAACCCCATGTGTGTGTCCCATTCATGTATAATGCATTGCTCTTCTTGCTTAGTCAAATCAAATGACTAAAAGGATATAATCACTGTTATACAGGTGATGGGCTATTTGACTTAGGAGTGCAATGTTTGCAAGTCTGGCATGACAGTAATAAAGCAACACTGTTCGCTGTGCCTCAAAGCTACCAATCTTGCTTGCTCAGCAACCTTGCTTCAAATGCAAATCAAGCTGATGATCTATTCTTCTGAAGAGAAGAGCAGCCTGCTTCTTTATCAATCATCTCATCAAATCATATATATAAACCGTGAAGTAACTATAAAAAGTAGTCTCGTATTACACATATCCTTTTTGTTGGTTATTAGTAAGAAGGTTTGTGTTTGATGCATACTTCTTGAATACCAGCACCTAAATTGCTACAAATGAAGAGAAAGTAGTGGGGACCTCATCTCATAAAGCATCTCAACTTTTATTTTATTCATCTTAAAGCCCTGTGGGTGTTGAAAGTAGATGCAAAGTGACAAAAGTACTAGGGTGGTAAATAAAACAGTAGCAATAAGTTAAAATTGTTAGTTTGGATCCAATCAACGTGGTCCTACAGCAGATGACAATTTACCAGTGATTCCTATCGCTTTCCTTAAGGCTCACTGATGGACCAAGTTTACTTTTTGGGCTCTGGAGCAATATTGGCAGATTAGATGGCCCGAATGGGTCTTATCTGTCGTCAAACTCTATGTTTCAATAGATACCTAGTGCAGAAAAATACTTCTTTACATTTTATGTATCTATTAGACCGTGCATGGTAGTAGTCATGTAGCCCATAGACATACCTGGGAACTACCTATCCCAATGAAGGATACGTGGAAGTTATGTTCCAATTAACATTGATTAAAAATATTTCGTTTTTATATACATTGGTCAGTTAGTGAATTTTTTTCTAATGTTAAAGCCAAGCATAGGCACCGAAATTCTTCATTTTAAAGGGCAGAAAGGGCTTTTTTTTAAATAATCAAACATTCATGCAAAAAGCAACATGAAATCATTACACTATGTAAGATCCTGAATGCATAGTATTTTTAGAGACCAATTATAGTGCAGAAATTCAATCAATTCAAAAAAATTGAATCAAGTAAGATTGTGGCAATAAAAAGCTGAACATTTCTATGTTTTTAGATACAATTATAGATACAACTAGGGTCACCCAAAAAAAAATCACTGATTTGGACTGTTCATGGCAATAATTACATTATATTAGTTCTTCCAGTTCTTTGTGAAGTAGTAAAATGTCAGTAGTAATCTATTTTTGTCATTTTTTATTGTCTTATTTTTCCAATATCCTTTCATCATAGATTCCCTATAATATGCAGTATATGGCAGGATGGATGAAGAGGCTAGTTTTGTTGTCTGCTTTTATATTAATAACTATTGGTTTTTTTACCCTTGTTATGATGGCATTTCTGATCTAGAAATATCACAGTGGGAAGTACGTTTTTATGTTTTGTATTGGTACATGAGATGTTCTTATTGGTATTTCATTTTTTTTGTTTTTGCATTTAAAATGTACATATATTGGACTCTGTCCAGTGACCATTCTGAACCTTAAAGGGACATCCAGCCATCATATGCACTTCATTTTAGTTTTATGTCCACTTAAAAATGTGAGAAACAAAAATGAGAACAAGATTACACATAAACAAAGATAAAGTAAGTATAACTACACTAATGAGCATGCACTGATTCCATGTCTAAAACACTGGAATGGATGGCAACCGGTTTTGCAGAGCAGTCGCTGTATGATACCTTGATACAACTGGGAATTCATTGTCCCATTGATGATGGCTTGCCATCCAGTCCCCGAGGTAGCAAAGTAGCCCCATATCATGACGGTCCCTCCACGTTGGGATGATGTTTTGTGTGTATGCGGTTCCCTTTTTACATCATACGTAGTTGCGTTGTGTGTTCTTCCCAATCAATTCAACCTTAGTTTCATCAGTTCACAAAACATTTTCCCAGGAGTCTTGTGGAGTGCAAACTTCAGGCGTGTAACGATGTTTTTGTGGAGCGCAACGGCTTCCTCTGTGATCTCCTACCTTGGACTCCATGCCTGTTCAATGTTTTGCATATGGTAGACTTATGTACAGAGATGTTCCACTGATTCCTTCAATTGTTTTTTTATCTCATTGAGAGTTCTGCGTTGTCCCTTGGCTGGACGCCCATTTCTAGGGAGAGTAGCCACAGTACTAAATAGTCTCTATTTACGAACAATTTGTCCAACTGTGGTCTGATAAATATGTGAACACGATTCCTTTGCAACCCTTACCAGCTTTATGCAAATCAACAATTCTTGATTGTAGGCCTTCTGAGGTTTATTTTTTTTCCAGCAGATGCTTCTTGAGAATATCAAACTCAAAAGTAATGGGCTTAAGGGTTTACATACTTTTTCCAAACCACACTGTGAATGTTTGAATGATGCATTCAATATGGACAAGACTAATACAATAACTTCTGTGCTATTAGTTAAAACAGATTCGGATTGTTCTTTATTATAGCTTAAATGAAGGTATTATATTTTAAGGCAAATGCATTCATAATTGCTGGTTATTCTAAAGGGGACTTGCCAATGTATGTATCAAACCTAGCCAAGAAAGTCAAAATGTACGATTGGATAAGAAGCCATATCGTACGGAAAGTAAATTTAGTGTAATCCAATGTGCTGCCTGTACTTCAGCTTTCTATATACATTTCTTTAGATATGTATTGTTTATTCAAGACAAAGTGTTTTATGTTCTGGAAATTACGTGTGAAAATGTATC
>VKOC01017888.1:0-15932 GCA_009364415.1 Spea multiplicata
AAACATCTCATCCGTGGGACTAAGCCAAATAAAGTACATGTTTAGACGAGTTTGTAGACCACAGATGTGTTACTGAATTGAAAGGATTAACCAGCATGTCTAACCAGGCGTACCATTTCCAAATTGCAATACAGAATATAATTTTCTTTTGGCTGCTTTTGCTATCATGTTTCGTTTAAATTATGACATTCCTTAAGTTAATTAAAGAGGTGGGCAAGCTTACTGAATGATCATTGGAAGGTTTCATTGACTGCTGGAATACTGAGCCAGGAGGAAATAAAGTGTGTGTTCAACAAAAGAATCGCTTACAAACTTGTGGGTGAGAGCCTATCTCTGGCTTGTGTAAACGCCACCAGTCCATGATGTAAACCAGTTTATTAATTGTAGATACAAGCTTTTGCTGCTGTAACCTGCCTGTAACAGTGAGTTTTCCAAAGCAGTATAGATGATTGTCGCACCCAGAATATAAAAAAAACGTAGTGCTTTATATTCAGTCTGAAATTGGCAATGAAACACTTTTTTCAACTAAACGAAGGATTTTGAGCCTAACCAGCATACTGTGTAGGAAAGTTGAAATTACTGGATGTAGTTATCCGGTAGCACCACCTGGTTTTACAAAAAGTGTACAGTGTGTTATCTCGTGTCTGCATAAATAAGGTTATATATAAGGTTATGTACAAAGGTGTGGGCAAAGAAGAATGACTCGTGTGTCGATGTATATAATTTTCAAAGAAAAGGAATCCAAAAAAAAACAGAATGTTGCAGAATCTTGTAATACCTTTTTTTATTGGACTAACAGTATTTAAAATAACAGATGAGCTTTCGGGCGTCCTCTCTTTATAAAGTCAAAGGCATTTCTGACCAAGCAAGTGAAAAACACAGTTTAAAACTGACCAGTGTGTGTGTAATACAGGGGTTAAAACAACAAGGTAGAGAATTTGCAGACAAAAAACTTAAGAGGGTCGCAAATAGAAAATAGTGGCATATACTGCACAGATAAGGCAAGGAGGGAGCAGGGGTAAGCACATGGGGGGAAGGGCACAGGTTATAGGAAGTTTTGATAATGGACTAAGCTCAAATCCACATTAAGTGCTTTGTTTTTGCAATCATAAAAATGTATAATTTTGGCTTCAAATGTCTTTCTTTCTTGGGTGTTTTTGAAATGACCTCTCAGTGTTTTGATTTTGAGGTCATGTATGGAGTGACCGGTTTGGGTAAAGTGGTGCCCAACTGGGGTGCAAAAGTTTTCTTCATCATGATGGTTGATGGAGTATCTGTGCAGATTCATCCTTTTATTCAGTTTCTGGCAGGTTTCACCGATGTAACACCCTATTGTACATTTGATGCATTGAGTTATGTATGCAACATTTTGTGACGTGCATGAGTATGACTTCGTGTTAGCAGAGTTTGCATTGTACAGCTCTACGGAATATGATGGCGCTATATAAAACAATAATAATAATATGCCATTATAATTTTGATATGATCATATTCCTCATATCGTTGTGAATAATTAGATACCAAACACACTAGGTTTATCTATTTTGGAAAGTAGCCATTCTCATCTCGCCATGCTAATTCATAAATTGACATTACAAAAAGGTATTACCAGGTTCTGAAACATTCTGGTTTGTTTTTTTTGCATTCTTATACACTGGACTAATACTTCTGCTCCAACCTACAAAGAAAGGAAAAACAGAAATTGCATATAGCTAGAATTAAGACAGTCCTAAACAACTAATATATGAAAATGACCCTTCATAGACTTTTTCAGTGAGGTTTGATGCCTTCAGGCAAAGTGGGTAATGATTTCTATATCACTTATGGCTCTTAGGACGGGGCCCCTAGAATCTTCAGAGAATGTTCCCTTCAGAGAATCAAGAGATCATAGAGTGTAGTGTGCTGTACTGTTCCTGTACCCGCTTGCTATTGCCTGAAGACAACATTGTGCAGATGTGAAACTCTTTGTGTGCTGTGTCTGTGTTGCAGCACATCAGAGCCACAACACTTACCCATAATTGGTTATTTCTTTGTGCAGAGCTGTATCTTGGCCTACGCGTTTGTGCACCTCTTTTTCTCCACAAATCTATCAGCACTTCCTCAAGAAGGTGAGCCTGGAAGCTCCGCCATGTTGCGGAAGTGCACGAGGGGCAGTGACAAGCTTGGGGCGATCTGCCCCTGGTGCCTCTCATCAGGGGGGGCTACATTGGCACACAGGGAAGAGCTGCCCAGGGCTGGTTCAAAATTATGTACAAAGGGCCAATCCACATCTGACCCTTCCCCATCCCTCAAATGTTGGAGGGTCACATAACGCTCAGTTGGTCAGCCTTAGGAAAAGCTGCGGCTGAGGTGAGGGAACGGGGAAGGAGGGAGTCGGCGTGTATGACTGTATCAGTGTTTGTATGTGAGCATGTATATGTGTGTGTGTCCGCATGAATGTGTAGGTATAACTGTGTGAGCATGAACAAGGTTGACACTGTTTGGGGCCAAACACCCCTGTCAATCTGTCTAGGGACAAATATAACACCGTATGTAGCGCGCTAATAGTGTGTGAATGTACAGTAACAGCTGTTACACACCTCAAGCTTTCTTTCTGACCATGTGATAATTCAACCAATGTGAGCATCTGGGATTTTTTTAGTATAGTTGACTTGGATGACTGATCTTGGTGAAAATGGTCGTTCATTTAATTAAGCATTATTATCTCTTAAAATAATAGAGAAAACATTTGGAATCGCACACAAAAGAATAAAATATAGAAAATTTACTCTGCATCCATGATTAATATACAGAGAGGAAAATTTGTCGCCCAAAGAGGAGGGTATGGGACCAAAAGAGGAATGGTGTAGCCAAAAGAGGAAAAGGTGGGGTTTACAGGGGGGAGGAGAAGAAGGTGTGGCCTGGGCAGGAAGAGGTGGGGCAAATTAAGGTTTTAGGGGGTGGGTGAGTTTCGTCAGGCCTAGGGCAGCACAAAATCTAAATACATCACTGGTGCAGAGGAAGCTAGCCTCTCCCTTTGGGTGTAGACTGCCCTTGTGGGTGGTATCATCTAACAAGCTGGTGGATATCTGTAATGGTACAAGGAAGAAAGTATATCCCTGAAATGTGCTTTAAAAAAAAAATCGGGGTTTTATATAATTAGGATCTCCAGTATTCTGTCTATGAATCAAATTACAACAGAATGCTTAAAAATTCTTCTACGATATCTGTGAAGAGTTATAAAAATATTAGCATGATGGTAAACAAGGCCAACATTTTAGTCTTACACAGATACAGGATGTTATTTTCCATGTCCCTGTACTTTCAGGTGCGAGTCTACGATCTAATACAATATGAGCACAGCGCAGATGATGTACTAGTCATGGCCACCGATGGCCTTTGGGATGTACTCTTAAACGAAGAAGTCTTAGAAGCTGTTACAAATTTTCTAGCCAATTGTGACCCTGATGATCCACACAGGTTTGTACAGATACTTATCATAAAGCATATATAAATTGATGTATATAGTATTTTATCTGTGTGTATAAATGTGTGTGATATATCCTCTACATATACCGTGTATATATGTGTGTATGTATATATATATAGTTATTAATTACTCCAGTTCCCATAAAGGAGATATATAGGCACACATTTATATTTCCTTTCTATAAAATAGATTACACATACAATGTCAGTATGTTCAATCTTTTTAACATTTACCTTTTTTAGTATTGTTTTCTAAAAGTTTAGCAAAATGTTCCAGAATGTAGGACCTTCCCTAGAGGATATCAGTGCGCATGAACGCTCTAGTGGTTCTAAATAATAAATGTTGTTGCTGTTTAATCCTCTAAGTGCCAGTGTGATCGATATAGCATTAGGTCTCTGAAATGTAACAAGCGCAACATTTAGTTTGCCTCTCAGTGTTCTGTAATTTAATTCTATTTCAGCTGTCTGCACAGTCATTTTTTCTTGAAATGAATTTTGCGTTACTCATAGATACACACTGGCAGCTCAGGATCTGGTAATGAGGGCTCGAGGAGTGCTGAAGGACAGAGGCTGGAGGATTTCCAATGACAGACTGGGCTCAGGAGATGACATCTCTGTTTACGTCATACCTTTGATAAATGGGAACCGACTATTATGAGTTCAGCTGCAGCTTTACTTGGCTGGGGCAGCTTCTGTTGGTGATGCAAACACACAGAGGGATTTCATGAATGAAACTGGGCATTGCATATCATTCAAGTACACCATTTCCTACTTTGCGGGTTGGAAATTCAGATAGAGCATATTTAAATGCTGCTAATGTACCATCGTTTTGTTGTGTTGTTCACTAACGTTACCCTGACCCATATAGTCTTCTTTAACTGGATAATTAAAGCTTGAAGTAAAAAATGTTAGGTCTAAAATATGGTACAGTTTCAATGGGGGTGAGTTTTAAATGTTTTTTTTCTTGATGATAAGTCTAGGTCTATAAACTGTATCTATCGCCTTCCCAAATCCTCGCTTCCCTGGGTGTTTTTAACAGAATTTATTTTTTCTCATATGGTTTATTTATCCGCCCCCTCTGGTGGAAGTATCAGAAAGATGAGTGAACATTCTAACGAAACAGCTTTGTTGAAGTATAATAGTCCTTACGTTATAACTTTGATATGACTGTTAGACTGAGGTATATGTCATGAGATAAGTGTCTCAGGTGACAGATTTACTCTTTACTACTTAAGCTAGCCTCACTATTATGTTAAAAACCACATTACTGGTCGTTACGGATTTCTAAAGTTAAAATCTACTCGAGTGAACTATCCCTTTTGTCCTTTAGTGCATATCAAAGCGACTTTGATATGTATTTCATATGTTTATTTTTATCTTTTTTCCCCCCAATCCTATTTAAGTTATATTTGTTTTAATAAATACATGAAGGCATTTTGCACTCCAAAATTTTAGCATCAAAATATAGCAAACTAATCTAGCTATCTCTCCACTTCCACAAGCAGGCATCACACAATAATCTATGACTGTGTGTGTGTGTGTGTGTGTGTGTGTGTGTGTGTGTGTGTGGACTTCTCCAATAAATCTAATCGCTGCATGAGCTTCTATTCTTCAACGAGAGCTTAACATTGAACAACACATAAACCTCAAATTGAGCCTCCGATTTCTTGTTCCAGTGATCTACATGTAGTTATATACCGAACAGCAGACGTAAATGTTACTCTTGTTATGAACTTGTATGTTCCCAGGGCTCACAAACGGCCAGTTTAAAGTTTCCACTCAAAAGAACAAATCAAAGGCACAGCCTTTTGAAATGAAACAAGAAAGCTGATTATTGACCCTTACACTAAAGCCAGCTATAGCATTGACAGAGAATATAATCGGACAGGAATTATTTTGCACTCATCATTCCTTACTGATAGCAAACTGTATATATTTGTCGGCACTTGCAATGTTAAAATGTATTGTCATTAAATAATCTGCCACCCAAAATCAGAGCAGTCTCTCTAACCATATAGTTACTTCTTCTAGTTCTAAGCGTGACATGTTTGGGAGCATATACTGTATTATGTTCAGGTTCTTGATGCTTTAGATATTATTCTTATATAACCAGGACTGATTGCTAAAGGCAATTGTATAAATTACACTTGTATGCCCTCATTACATGCATATAACCTTAGACAATTGCTGTTGACTACTGCAAAGCCTGACCCAATGGTTTTATAGCCCTAGGTAACTAGGTTTCTGGTGGCCCACTTCTACATTTACTTTCTTGCTAACAAAGGGCAGAACCTCATGGTGGCACCCATTACCAGCTAAATGCATGCTAGGCATCGGCCTTGTTCGTATTAATGATAGTACAAGCCGAGATCCCAGTGCTATTGATGCTATAGATTATAAATAATGCTTGGGGTCCTGCTATGTGTGTATACTGCTGTAGAACATTGGAGGTCTATGTATTTTAATCTTTGAACTTTCCCATTGTGAATGAAGAAGACAACCTTTTGTCCCAAGTAGGGTGCTTTGAACCCCTGCAATGTGTTATAATTTCACCATGTTTAAACTAGATAAACATTTGTTAAGATGTAAAATACTTGTATCCTACATTTATGCAGGGCCGGCCCTACAATGGAGCAGAGTGGGGCAATTGCCCAAGTCGGCACTTTTGAAGAGGCGGCATTTTGCCGCCCCAAGCACCCCTCTCTCTCCTCTGCGAGCCCTCTAGCTCAGTTTCGGTGACGGAAGTGATGTCAATTTCTGGCGCTCAGCATTACAAGCAGAGCAGGGAGACTCGCCGCAGGACTGTTTAAAGGTAATTACATCTAGATAATAGGGAGGGAGGGTAGATAATGGCGTCGGCGAACTTTAAAATGCTGTCCCCCTGGCATCGGCGGGGGGGGGGGGGCGGCATTTTAAACTTCACCCCAGGCGGCATTATGTCATGGGCCGGCCCTGCATACTTAATACTCTCAAAACTAAGTACAAGTACATAGAGCTAATATAATATTTACTCTAGCAAAAGTAGGATGAATGCTGCATCCAATGATGTATTATGTATATAATATATATACAACTGTGCAAACTTTTCAGGCAGGTTTGGGGGGGGGAAACGCTTTCAAAAAGAGACATGTTAATTGTAAAATGCAAAGTGAGTGAACAAAAAAACAACTCAAAATCAAATCAATTGTTGGTGTGACAAGCCTTTGCCTTCAAAACAGCAGGAACTCAGCAGATAGGTTGTTCAAAACTTCTTGGAGAATTAACCACAGTTCTGTGGATTTAGGCAGCCTCTTCATGTTATCCCAGATAGACTCGGAGATGTTGAGATCAGAGATGGGCTCTGTGGGGGCCATTCCATCATTCCCAGGACTCTTGTGATCCTTTACGCTGAATGTACTACCAAGACGAATTAATGCCGTTTTGAAGGCAAATGGTGGTCACACCAAATATTGATTTAGATTTTTCTTCTGTTCGCTCACTTTGCAGATAAATAAAAATAAACTTCTTTTGTTAGATAATAAAAATAAACTATTAACATGTCTATTTTTCAAAGCATTATTTCTTTGCAGGATTTTTTCACACCTGCCAAAAACCTTTGCACAGTACTGTTTGTTTTATATATAATATGTAAACTAATAAGAACATAGGGCCAACACTGAAATGTAATGCTACTGATATAAAAAAAAGAATTTATGAATCAATTATATGACAAATGAAGCGAGAATATGCCTATTTAAGTAGTGCTTACAAAAATAGTATTCACTCCTGGGGCGTAGCTAGAAACCATGGGCCCCCAACTTGAACAGCTAGTCTGTGCCTTCTTTGACACATACTCATACTCATTTACACAAACTCCATTTCACCCCTCTTAAACATGCATGCTCACTCACAAAACACACACAAGTGCACATGCATACACACAGAGACAAGAACACATGCATGCTCGCACACACACACATGCACATGCATGCTCGCACACATACATATGCATGTACACATTCATGCCCATATATATATAAATATATACATGCCGCCACGCTTACCTCTCACCGCTCCTTCAGCTTCCTGGTTTCATGTGACCCCGGTACACTCCTGTCTCCTTGTGCCGGTTCAAAATAGTTTCAAAAGGGCCCTTCTGACCTGGATCTAAACTATTTTGAAAAGGCACGGGAGACAGGAAGAAGGGGTCCTAGGGGTCACACCCCGGTAGTTACGCCAGTGATTCACAGTATTGTTTATTCAATAATAATGTTGTATGTAACTGATACAGTTCAGATTGTTTTTTTGTATTTACTAAACTAAATGTCACAATGCCAATATCATGCTTCCTAACTGTCCCACCTTAGCAACTCTGTCCCACCAGCTTTACCTCTGTACCACGTTTTGGTACAGAGGTAGAACTTGGAAAGACAACAGGGTTTGGGATTGCAATCCCGCTGTCCTAATTTCATATCCACTGTCCATTACTCCGGAGAATGCATACTGTGCATGTGTACAGATACATGTGTAGAATTGCAAGCGTGCACAGTAGCACTGCAATAGCGCTAACTCCCAAGGTAGTTGGGAGGTATGCAATAAATGTATACTAATTTGTAACTGGAATTGAGACACAGTGTCTGTAATAGTCCCTGCCCCCTTTAACCCCTTAATGACAAAATGCATTGTATTCAATGGGTTTAGGCACCGCCTATTGTCCTTAAGGGGTTAAGGAGGTGCAATACACTGTTTATTGCTGGGGTTGGTTGGCTTGTTTTTTTACATGGAAGGCCAAAAATGTTTCACTAAGAAAAGCTTAAATCAGATTGATCCTTAAGCAAAACGGAATTAAAAAAAAAGTTTGTTTGTAAAGCTGAATGTGTCAATTACTACGGTTAAGGAGGTGTGAGAGTCATGTGAAGTTACACCAGGGATATGTGGCTGCCACTTTATGCACGCAAACCACACTCAGTGTTTGAAACTTTAATCTATGCACCGCTTGGAAAGACTCTCAATGTGAAAACAATAACTCGGCTATGAGATTGAAACAGTATTTGTAATTCTACCCCAGATGTTATATTTTTTGTACACTATAAAATCATAAACTGCGTTTATTCTAAAAGAATAATTATGTATTTTACAAAGCAAGCTAAACATTAATTCATTAGGCATATGACATGGATATACTGTACTGTTATTTTGCAAATGCAAAACAACCCTTAATATTTATCATTTAAAGAGTACTTCTATTTTTTGTTTTATAAATGTGCTGGATATAGATATAGGAAGCTGTGTTAATCAGCACTATAGACCGTAACATAAGGTACTTGTCACAGTTGGTATTCTCCAGTTTTGTACCTAAATGGTCTCTTTTTTTTATTTCACACATGCCATTGATCACCGTTGCTCAGTGGTGTGACTTCAGATTGAATTTGTGTGGTTGATATTAAAATATCACATCTTGCACGCTGCAATATTATATTCCAAATATATTATAAGGCAATTATATATATATATATATATATATATATATATATATAAGGCAATTGGCCATAAAATATACCAGTTGATCCACTGTTATTGATGCAAATTCAAGATTAATTAATCAGTAATATTTTGGCTAGAGTATCCTAACCAGGATTCTAAGCTTCTCTATGGCCATCTTTTAATCTCTGAATTAAAATTATTTATGGGCTTGTCTCCTGTAATTATTCCCCAGCAGTTCTGGGAGACCCTTCTCCACTGATTCATTGGCTGGGGCAAATAAACTGTTCATTTCCCACTGGCACAAATACCATAGTGGGACCACACTGTATCTGCCTGGAAATATACATAATATATACATACATATACCATGAAGACATGGGTGCAATTTGTGGTTATACAGCGACACAAAATTCCTACTGCAACTCTATTATTCTCCTATAAAGCTGAGTCTAGACTCCGTCTTGTTGAATAGAGCACACTGACTCTATAACCGAACAGGCTTTAGGCAACAATATAAAAAACTTGTGACTTTTCACAACTCTTAACATTTAGTTGTCTTAACGGCAACAACTTTATTTTTGTTACTTTCAATTGATACCTTACATCAGACTTCTACTTAATATATCATAAATCCTGACGTTAGGGTACATTGCAACAACAACAAAAAATAATATATATATATATTATTGAGCTATGCCTTATTTTTCCAGTGTAAGTTTTTTGTTTGTCAGTTTAAGTATGTTTGGGGTTAAAGATTCTCAGCTTCTGCAGGCTGACCGTCTTTAAGCAGATTTCATGGATGTTTTAGATTTAGGTCTCTTGTACATCTGAAGGATCGTATAATCTACATGTTTAGACCAGCTGCATGATGAATTCTTAGAAAATCTTGGAATTGGATTTTGAATCACTTTAGTGAAATCCATCCAGTTTCCAGAGATGGCTTGACGAGTTGGAATTAGGGTGGGTCTTTTCATTAAGCTTGTAACATTCTCAGTTGCATTGTACAATATTCTCTCTGTAGAAATAGACGTCTTTATGCTGTAATTCGTCATCCAGTCTGATGACAGAATTCTTCATGCAGAATTTTGGTTCCTTTAACCATCTGATATTCACTTGCATTCCCAAAGTTGCCATAACATAGAACAGACAACTTGTTTTTCCGTATTTTGTTTTGGCTATATGGAATTGAAACATCAAGAAAATATGTGAAAATATATGAAAATATGAGATATATTTTTTTTAATCAATAGTCCCCCTCCTACACCCCATGGATTATTTTTAGGTCCTTCATTAGCCGAAGGAAACACTTCCTCTCTTCCAGCACAATGCTAAATGCACAGTATTGCAATGATGTACCGTATAGCACCAATGGATCCAGAAGTCCTCCACTGCTTCACATGGCAAATTAGCATGATTGGTCACATATTAACCGTTTCAAACAAAAAATCCTCGCTCATCTGTAATGCATGTCTCCACTGCTTGTGTGTATCCGTATTTTTTAAATGCAAGATAGCTAGCCATTCCTTATACTTCTGACATCCCGTTTTTTTATGTTGGGCCCATATTTTCTGCTCTTCTGGCCAGAATTGAAAATGGTGGTTGTAATTTAAATGAAGTCTATTTGTAAATGTTTGCATTATGTTCCTGGATTTAAATGATTGAACTAATGTTTCAGCCTCCACTTGTGAATGTAAAATGTTAGTCTTTTGTAGCTTGGAAAAAGTTTAGTACGGGAATATATTTTGTGTGTTTTGAAATGTATTTAAAGTGCAATGAAGAAAGATGTAATAAAATATATTAACATTTTAAAGGTACATTATAAAGGTGATATTCCAAAGAATCACTTTGTCTGTTTTGTATTAATAATGAGTTGTTTCTTCAAAATCACATCATAAAAGGTTTAGAATACCTGGAGGAAGAATTCATGACTGCAATATTACAGGGAAATGGAACAAAATGTACAAACCACAGTGAACATATTTCCATTATATTCTTACAGATCTAATCATGAAATTGAAACACAAAACAGCAGTGGTAATATACCCTAATACTAAAGTTGAACAATAACAATGTACATAGGTCTAACGTTAGTTAAGGAGGTTATTTTGATCAATGCTGTCAGATGGTAAGTAACCTGCTGTTTCAAACATTCAACAAAAAAAGTGGATACAACTTGTCACATAACTATTGAGCCAAAACCCCAATCTATGATGTTAAATGTACTCTAATGGGAATGTAGGTCTAGTGGTCTAGATGGCACTAGGTGGCTCAAGTACGGGGCAACTGAATCTTTTGTCCATTAGAAGTTACAGCCCTAACAGAGAGTATGGAATTGTAGGGCCTGTTATGTCATGAATACTTATTGTTCAGGCACAGAAAATTATTTCTGTTAGGATGCATTCTCACATATATGTGACATAAACTGGCTGTGGCTGTGTATATATATACAGCCAGTTTATGTCACATATATTACAAACACATTGCATTCTACATTGTCAGCAGATTATGTAGTGCTATTACAATAGGGGAGGTTGAAAATTAATAAAAAGTAAAATTGACAAGACTCATGAACACACATCACACAGCTGAAACAAACAAAAGTTTATATCATCAAAAAAAGCTCACAAAAGGAAAATTGGAAATGGAAGCTATTACCTGGCCACTAAGCTGACCATAACAATATTCTAAACACAAGGTCCCCAAATGAATAGTGTGTTCTTCTAAAAGCTCAATTAATCAGCACCATCAGATTGTCTGTGTACACCGCCAGTCTTGCCTCAAGAGAAAATTCAATATCTGTTGTCTGAATGTGCTCCAGTTTTAATGTAAACTTGTCACCTTTCATTCCTGGCTATGAGCTTTACAAATTCACACGTTGTGCTGTTTTGTACATTGACATCTGTTCCCCCAGCAACTCCCTCACCTTCCAACGTCCATCCAAATTGCTGAAAGGATTAACTTATAATCAACTAACTAATTTTCTTTTTACAAATTCCCTGCTCAGTTCTTGGACCTCTGCTTTTTTCCATCTACACCTCTTCCCTTGGACAACTAGTATCTTCCTTTGGCTTCCAGTGCCACCTATACATTGATGACACTCTACACTTCCTCTCCTGACCTTTCAACCTCTCTTCTAACTCGCCTTACCTACTTACTTTCTGGAATTGCATCATGGATGGCGTCCCATTATCTGAAGCTCAACATATCCAAGCCGTGGCTTATGGTTACTCCGCCATCCCCTCTGTCCACAATTCCTGACTTCTCCATTACTGTTGACAACGCTATCCAACCAACCAAATTTTCTGCCTTGGAGTGCAGATCACTCCATTGCCTCTCCATACCCTCTAGAATAAAATGTAAGCTTCTGACCCTGTCCTAAAGAACCCTTAACAATTCTGCAATGCCCTACTTCTCTACCCTGTTATCCAAATACACTCTTCCTCTTTGGGCCTCTCATGACTTGCATCTCTCTTCTACCACACCCCTAATTAAGATTTCACTCATGCTGTTCCCTTCTCTGGAATTTTCTATCCCATTCCATCAGACTTTCAAAAGAAAACCCACCTTTTTTGAGAAGCATACAACCTTTCCTTGACCAGCATCCTATTTAAGCCATCTGAATGATCAACAGCCTATACAGATCATCCTTGGTTGAATTAACCCTATCCAAGCAGTCCTCTTCTACAGTTTCACTTTTCCCTCAACCACTTACTTGATATCCCCTTAGCTGAGAGAGCATTATAGGAGATGTAGTCCTGCAGCAGCTGGAGGGCCACAGGTTGGACACCCCTGGTCTAGATTATAAACTTGCAAAAGTGGGGCCCTCTTTTTCTTTTGCACCAGGATGTGTTAATGTGTATGATTTAATATATTTTACACTACAGTTTCTACTGGTGCTATGTAATTTAATGTAATAAAAGGAGAGGGGGGAAATAGTTTAAAGATAAATAAAGTAACTACTGCAAACATTTTTGCATTCTTATTTTCATTTTTAGAGCACATTCGTATGATTTGTAAATTAAGTAATTATTTTTATTCCTGTATCCTAGCAACAGTTAAGTAGCTAAATTTATCTGTATGATGTGTGGTTTATGGTAACTTAGGAGCTGAGAATGTGTGGCTATATAGTAACTCATTTTCCTCATTGTAATGGCTTCATTCTAAGGTGATTTATTGATAGGCATGTAAACTCTAAAATAATTCACAGACCTCTATTAAAATACTATGTACTGAAGACAAACATTGAGAGTCACTTAATACACAAATACATCCATTCCCTATACAGACATTTATGAAGAGAGGTTGTACAAAATTGTTGATAATTACATTAAAGTACCCACATACCATACATATGATAAAGTGCCGCACATTCTCAGGCTGAGGTATATGTATATGTGTAATAATGGTAAAGCATGTCATTATTTCTGGATTTGCACTAAAGTGGATATTGTTATATTGCTTCCAAAGAAGTTAACTCACACTTTTTAGTACCCACAATATTCACAAAGATGCAGCAACACTTAACCTTTCAAGACCATTTCAGGTGTAAACTTTGATTTTTTATTTGATTGAAATTGATTAAATGTTTTGTGTTCAAAGCAACGATTACTGTAATTCCTGGTCTGTTTCCGGCCCTCAAGGCCTGGAGTTCCGCACCCCTGCTCTGGTAGAATTGGCAGCACTGCACGTCCTCCATGGTCTGATGACATGAAAAGGAGGCACCTGCACACAAGGCTCTTGCTAGATGCCCCTCCATAACTCTCTCTTTAAAAGGCCTTCTGTGACAGTATTTACATCAAGTGACTAATTGAGCTAGTATTATTAAAAGGAAATATATTGATCAACATAATAAAAAGGGCATCAGAGTTTATCATGCAATTTTACTTAAAAGAGCATTGCCACAACATAAGACCTCTACACCCAACAAAAGAGAGTTTGCAGGAATCTATGATCTGCAAACTTTCTTTGTCCTAGGGATGAGCAGAACCACCTAGCAAAGCTAGTGGGTATGCGGCAGCCTCCCAGAGTTACATTTGCCAAGCTCGTGCACAGCAACAGCGTTTCAGCCAATCAGGTGATCAGTACAGCCGTGCTGAGTGCAGGAGCTCTAATCACCTCAGATATTAAAATGGGAAACTGCAGATGGTGTTGATGAATGAAAGATGAATAAAAGAAGATAAGGCGTTCTATACACCGTCTCTCCCAAAGGAGAATGAAACAGATAAAGTACCATGTAAATTAAGAATAAACACACCATGCCGATGAATCTGCAAAAACATTTATTAACAAATCCCATAATAAAGGGAAACACAGGCAATTCAATATGGTAACAGCCCTGGATCAGTAATAGAAGAAAACAATGTAACAGAAGCAGTCCCAAAAACTGACAAATAGTAACATGTTTAATATAACAAAACTACCCATTAAAAGTAATTGAAAAACAAAACATAGAAAGAGTCCCTGTGAGAAGTATCAAGCCTCCCTCCAAAGGAGCATCTGCAAGTGCCTTAACTTCCATGAAATCTATTTAGGAGGGTCCTTGGTCTGCTGGTCCTGCCTGGAAGGACGGTGGTAAACTAAGAAGACAAAAAATGGAGAATTAGAAGGAGGGGCGCACACCGGTCACTATAGTATCCTAAAGTGCACTACAATAATAATAAACACCCACAACCAACACAAGCCAAGGAGGGAGGGATGGGTGCTGTTGCTAGGTGTTTATGCACATCCTTAGGAAAAAGAAAGTTTGCAGATGATAGATTCCTGCAATCTCTATTTTGTCCCTTCAGGAGGCATAACCGCCTAGCAAAGCTAGTGGGTAGAATAGCACGCACCTGGTGGTGGTTCTAAGGAAAAGTAAACATTCAACTTCAGATGGCCTCCAGTAGAACTTAGCAAAAGTCTTACACGAGGACCATCTAACAGCTTTTCAAAATAATTGGAAGAGGGAGGCCTCTTGCAGCTGCTTTGGAAGCTGAGACTTCCCTGATAGAGTGACATCGATGACTGGAGCAGACATAGCAGACAGAATCCAACCCTTGATAGTATTAACTTGGGCAGGACGAAAAGGTTTCCTAGAGGTGATGAACAATTGTGTAAACTCTTGTCTGAGTGGTGCTGAAAGATTCAAACAGGAGTCTAGCAATTTAACTAAACATAGACCACAGGCTAAATCCAACTCTACCCGGTCTGGGAAAATATGGGAAGTCTTTTGCCTCCCCTTGAGGATGACGTGAAATCCTCCTGGAGTCTGTGAAATCTATGGTTCGACTATATGAACTTGGAACGAAGTTTTGCACCTCTAGCTGCCAGTGCCAAGGCTAAAAGGGGCGCCAATTTAATTGCAGTAAATTTTAGGCCTATTTGCCCATTGTCTAGTGAATTTAAAAAGTTTAGTAAGACATGTACATCCCAAATAGGTGTATCTTGGGGTAAACGGACAACAAACTGATAATCCTTTAAGTAATCCTTTAAGTTAGGTAAAAGACATCTCGGGTCAGGTAAGGGATCAAAAAATTTAATGCAGCCCCAAAAATTTGAATTGTACTGACAGCTAATCTCTTGCCCAGTCTGCTCTCTATTAGCTGAAATAAAGACATCTTTAATTGTATTGTAGCCAGACAGACACTGGTGGGACAGAGAATCTGCTAGTGCGTTTGCCTCTCCCGGTACATGAACAGCACTTATTCGAACATTGTCTCTCAGAGCCCAAGACCATAGGCCCAGAGCTTCTAGCCATAAACTCCTTGACCTCCTTAAACTCCTTGACATATGCAACAGCAGTCCTGTTGTTCAATTGGACTTTTACTGATGAACCTCAGGGATTCAAATGAACTAGACCGTGGAGAGCTAATCTTATTGCTCTCAATTTCAACACATTTATGTGCAGGGTTCTCTCTTGGACTGACCACATAATGCGAAAGGATTAAGCAGAATATGTAGTTTATATAAATCAGTGTTTCCCGATTTCCTAAAACAGCAAAAAATTTAAGAAATGTATAAAC
>VKOC01017891.1:0-17032 GCA_009364415.1 Spea multiplicata
TACCAAATAGGGCATGGGCAGTGGATCCCGAAATGCCAAAGTTCAACATTGAAAAATGCGCATGCCCCAAATGTGGCCCTTTTGCCCCCAAACAGCCAGGCAAAATCATTCATGTGGGGTATCGCTGCGCTCAGGAGATGTTGCTGAACACATATTGGGGTGTTTTGTGATAGTGACATAAACGAGAACATTTTAATTCATACCTGAAGAAAAAGGTGTGTGACAAAACAAATGCAAAAAAAATGACTACCATAAAGTTTGACAAAGACTGGTGGTAGATATGGTGCATGGAAAGAGTTAAAATACTAGCATTTGGAATACCCTGGGCTGTCTAGTTTTCAAAAATATATGACTTGATGGGGTAAATTGCATTGGCCGGGTTCAAAGATACCCGAAATGGCACATGGGGGGAAGAATTACCAGATTTGGAAAAAATGGCTTTAAATAGCAAAACGCGCTACCTGTACTTATTGCCCCATAATGGGTAGAAAAAAGCAAAAAAACATAAAACATTGGGTATTTCTAAACTCAGGACAAATAGTAGAATCTATTTAGCAGGTTTTTTCATTACCTTTTATAGATGAGTAAAAGATTTTTCAACTAAAAGTTAGAAACAGTCATTTTTTTCTAAATCTTTCACCATATTTTATAATTTTTTTAATAGTAAATAATATGATACAATCAAAACAATGTCATCTAAAGAAAGCCCTTCTTGTCCTGAAAAAAACAATATCTAATGTGTGTGGGTTCAGTAAACGGGAAAGAAGAAAATTACAGCTAAACGCGAGCAGCGCAGAAATGTTAAAAAGGCCATTGTCACCAGGGGAACAAACAGTAAAATCAGCCTTTGTCACGAAGGGGTTAAAAAAAAACTTACATCCCATTGCCCTAACACAACATCATAACCCTCCTGCCCCCATTCACCCGTTAAGCCATAAGCATAAAAATTCTATGAATAATGTACACCTTATAGTATGTTCCCTATAAGTGCTGGTAAAGTATGGAAAATCTATATAAATTATGTATTTCTGAAATCAGGACACCTGAATTGATAAACTTGGAGGGAATTTTCCATCACTTTACCTAATTTTGTGAGAATTCAGAGGGAAAATTCATAAAAAAAAATAGGTGTTTTTTTCACATTTTCGATAGTTTTTACTAAATTTCTCATTCTAAAATTTCAGCTAATGCTCTAACTATGGTATCAAAAGAAAGCTCTATCTCTCCTTGTTAAAACAATATAGTTTATATATAGAGCAAAAATGGCAAAATTGCTCCGGGACATGAGGTACCAGAGAAAAAAGAAAAAAGGTAAGAGCAACAGAATAAAGAAAATTTAGAGAGGATAAAGACAAACACTCTCTCCCTTTGTACCACCTGCATGTAGCCTCAGCCTGTCTTCAGAGCAGCTTATGTGACAACGTTGACCCCCCCCCATGTTTGGCAAACAGATAGTACTATAGCAGATAATGTTATAGATACTGGTTATTAGGATGTGAACCCTAGTACATAGTGTCATTTTTTTAACTGCAAACATACACTTGACAAGCACGCAATGACTACCCTACAGAAAAACTAAAAGGCCATTGAGCTCACACATCCCCTGCCCCTTTCCACACATCTTAGGGAGTAAAATGCGCTCACAACGGTTACATGGTGTCCCCTTCCTCAAATCTGAGGCTCTGGCCCTGGGCTCTCTGCTGGCTTTCCTCCAGGACAGGTACTAGACACAGAGTTCCCTGACAGCTTTCTTCCAGGTGGCAGATACCACAGATATCCGTGACAGCGTTTCTTCCGGTGGATGCAGATACCACAGATAATGCGTGACAGCTTTCTTACCATGTGGGCAGAATACCACAGAGGGAATCCGTGACAGGCTTATTCTTCCAGGTGGACAAGATACCACAAGGATCACGTGACAGGCTATTCTTCCAGGTGGCAGATACACACAGAGATCCGTGACAATCCGTGACAGCTTTCTTCCAGGTGGCAGATACCACAGAGATCCGTGACAGCTTTCTTCCAGGTGGTAGATACCACAGATTCTGCCTTGCAGAATGTATAATAAAATAGACGTTATTCTCTAAGTGTCCCATGCAATCGCAGCAACTATTTTCTCAACAAGGTGTTTTGTGCATCTTAACAAACGCATAAGCAAACCCCAAATAAAGCTTCACTGGGTAAACGTCAATATGCGGACATTTTACTGGCGACAGTCCTTCATAAGAGATCATTGTCCTGGAAAAATCGGAGTAAATAAAATCCGAAACGCCCTACTTCCTGCTAGAAAGAGCGTCGTTGGGTGGGGTAAGTTTTTATACTCGAATTAATGTTTTGGACTTCATGTATGCAACACCGAAACCAATTTAACAGATGCCAGATTTAAAAAAAAAAAGCGAACACATTACAGTCGAGAATGTCCCAGCGCGAACATTCGAGGTATTTACTAACATGTTTACTTCCTAGAGGGGCGGAGGCAGACGGATGTGCTTTTTGATAGTCTACTAGCTTTATACTGTTACGCCCAGAAAGAGGTTAAATATGCATAATCATGCGAATTCTATGTAACGTAATGTATCCATAAAACCCGGGACATCTAAGCCTCGTACTGTGACTTTGGATTATGGTTTAATTTTAACCCGTTTAATGCCATCATCAAGGGGGAAGCTCCTATTTACAGGGTTAAGGTTAGTGGCGGATGGAATAATTTGTGTTATTTCCTTAAAAGTGTGTGTATACGTGACGGTTTAAATGTCCTTTATTTCTAACAAATAACTGCATAGAGCTTGGCCTGGGGTATGATTGAGGAAGTGTGACTTTTACTTTCCTGTTTGCTATGCTACTTGTGTGCTTTTCTGTTGAGGAAGATATATGGGGTTGTATTATATTAGGGTTGCGTACGATACATTATGCTGGGGGAAATTAGTGGATTGGGATTTTTCTGTCATCTTTGGGCATAATAATAAACCTCATTTTAACTAATAAGTGTTATGCAGTAATCGCATGTAAAAGTGTTTTGGGGCTTGTACCTCCAGCTGGATACCCCCATCAGAACCTTGCCTCCGTGCTTACCAGCTCTCAAAAGACCTGAGGAATGTAATATGCGTCACCACCAGTCACCCAAACCACTAGCGGAAGCTTTACCTTAGTGTAGAACAAGAACAGCACGCAGAACATGGAGTGTTGGCAATTCACACACAGGAACTCTCCCAGAGTCACACACAGGGTTCTTATACAGACATAAATACCTTTTTAACATAGTGGAATACGATGGAGGGAGGGACAGGGAAATGCTGATTTAAACAACATCGGGTTCAAACATTAAACAGATTAACTGAAACAATAGCTTGTCACTCCCTGGTTGCATATCCTGGCTGTGTGCAAGAGTTAATCCTCTCAGCAAGTAATGAGACAATATACGGTACTTCTGGGAGTGTCTGAAAACATGGGGAGTTACAGGGAAAAGTTATGATATACAATAAATAATTGCAAAACATCATCTGTGTTGGCAAAATACAATATCAATATCAGAGCTTCAGAGTCTCTCATATTTAGAAAATGTGGTAAAACCTGTACCAGGGGGAAAATCATTGAAAACTGAACCCCTGTACCTACACACCATCTTTAGAAGGCCAGGGCCCACAGACGGTAGGGAGGAGGCTAGCCTTCAGCCCACTCCCAGAACCCCAGTGACTGAGGTTCCATCACAGCGCTAATTTATGGAGATAGAGAGGAGGGACTGTGAGGTGGTTTCTGTGCTGGTGGGTGTACAGGTACATTTCTGGTGTTTATAGGTTTACTTCCAAACCTGAAGCTGTAGTTGGATTAAAAAGGGAATGAAAAATTGCATGCAAAAAAAAATTGGGGAAAAAACTGAGGAGATGCAAGAGAGGAAAGCAGAGTACCTCGGCAAGGAGACAGGGACATGGAAGCGGTCGGCGGAGAAGGTGAGGAGACATTCAGAGAGAGAGTGTGAAAGGGGCATGACAGATTGAATCAGGGTGAGTAACAATTAATTTTGTTTCTGAATGTAAAATGCCCTATGATTTTAGTCTGAACCACTTGCCTCGGGTGCAGCTGCGAGGGGGTGCACAGCCTGATCAGCAGCTGCAGGACTGGTTGGGGAGATCACAACCGCCCTCCAACATTTGTTACTTCAGACCTTGGCTTTTGTGTTCCCTAATCATTACGTGCCGGCAATTGATGCGGAGCACCAGAATATGACGTTGTACCCCCGGTGCTCTGCTTCAATAGCCTGTGCATAGTGATGAGGGAACACTAAAGTAGAGGTCAGGAGTATGAGAAAGGTAAGAGATGGGGAGAGAAGGGGAGTGTATGTGTATATGTGTGTGTTTGTATGAATATGACATCATATACCAGCGCTCAACATGAAATGCCGGCAGAGCGGGAATACGGATGCCTCCCGCTCCCACCGCAGGACTCTGGCAACAAGGTAAGTGAGGATAATGAGAAGTAGGGAGAGGTTGTAGATATTGAGAAGGGGCAGAGGGGGGGGAGTAAGAAGGGCCAGGGGGAAGGGGATAATGAGAAGGGGGGGGCAACAGAGGAGTAGTCCGCACAGGGCGCCAGAAAACTTAAGGCCGGCTCTGTGTGTAAGGGCCGTGTATGTGTATATGTGTGTTTTATGGGCAGGTGTGTGTACGGGTCCTGGGAGAGAGGCTAAGAGCCTTTTTTAATAATAATAAGAAATAATATCTGCTGCTGTGGACTACTCTTTCAGTGATGCTCAGCCAGCATCATGGTGGACACCAGGCTGGCTAACAACCATGGGAATTCTAATTCACAGCTAACATCTACAGCTTTACTGTTGACTGCACTTCCTATGATGCTCAGTCATCATCATGGAAGCAGTATGTCTGGCTGATCCTCATGGGAAATGTAGTTAGCAGCAATTGATGTGACAGGTGTGGAATGGATTACAACTCCCACGATGCCTAGTCATGGTGGACATCTGGCTGGTTGAGCATCGTGTGAATTCGAGTTCACTGCTAACATCAGCAGCTTTATCTACTGTTATGTTCTCCACACCCTATCATCCCCAAACAACGGAACAGCCGATAGAGCTAATCAAGCACTGGAACAATATCTATGTTCGTTCATCAGTGATAACCAGAAGAATTGGTATGCCATTCCTCACTGAGTGACTACTGAGTGACTACTGAGTTTTCTAAAACAACACTGTGAATGGCTGTGAACTGTGAATCTGAGTCGCTCCCTCTATTGTATCTACGGTATGCATTCAGTTATATACCCACTGAGTTTCCGGATTGAGGTATACTTGCTATAGAAACTCCCTTTCAACAACTTTGTCATTTATGGTAAAATGTTCACTAACAAGCTGATCCCGTGCCATGGGTGATAAAGCCTGGATTTCCACTGTTGATCTTCCTGCGCCATCTAAGAAGTTTGTCCCTTGTTTTATTGGTACTTTACTAGACATGTCAACCCTGTCACATATGAATTGACTTTGCCTAGTAATCTACAAATTCCTAGAACTACTCAAACCATTCTTGTTTATTCAATTTACCACTATATAGTCATTGCATATTTTACATAGGACTATTATAGATACATTTATATTTAAATAGAAATCACAAAACATTGGGTACATAGTGACGGACTAAGCAATATATGACCATGAAGTGTGACACAGTGGAATAGTAAAACAGTATTTTATCTAATGAACAGGCATACAGGAAAACCAATAGCCATTTTAAGGTCCCCCCTTAATTCATAATGCACCTTACTTATAGATATACCCCTCTGTCCCCTGGTATACTTTATAACCCCTGATATGCCACTCTGCCCCTGATATGCTTTATAACCCCTGATATGCCACTCTGTCCCTAGATATGCCACTCTGCCCCAATATGCTTTATAACCCCTGATATGCTTTATGCCCCTAGATATGCCACTCTGAACCCCACAGATATGCTTTATGCCACCCCCTACTATCCAATGCACCCCCAGACTCCCTGGTGTCTAGCGGGGCCGGCCGTTGGACGTCTGTGCGATGGACGCAGGCAACCTCTGCTGCCGGCACTTCCGCCGCGGCTTCTATGGTGGAGCAACAGAAGGTTATGTCATGCCGGTGCTCCACCATAGAAGCCCTGACGGAAGTGCCGGCAGCGGAGGTTGTCTACGCATAGCGCGCAGATGTCCGGCTGCTGGAGAGGAGGATCCAGGTCCCCTGCTTACCCACAGCAGGGATAAATGCCCTGGTTGTTGGGCGATACCAACTGCGCATCCCTGCGCTAAACACCAAATAAAGTCCGCACCCCCACGTTAAAGACCTAAAGTGTGTGTGGGGGTGCGGCCTATATACGGGCCAATACGGTATAACTTGTGTGGGTTCAGTAAATGGGAGAGAAGAAAATAACAGCTAAACACGAGACCAGCCTTGGTCATAAACGGTACGAAAAATAAAAAATCCCTTAAGGGATTAAAAGGGATAGGAGTAGGCATGGCTAAACACCATTATGCATCCTAGGGGAAAAAGAGTGACCCAGGGAATCCGCTTTTTACCTGCAGACTCCTAGTGAAACTTGGCAGTTCCCAGGTATGATAATGTGGCTATACTGGATTGTTCTAAAGAACACCCTTAAAGTTCCAGTGGACCACATTTTAAGTAACACTGTCAATTACTAGGCACATATATAAGAACTAACCGTAGTCAGAAAGCCACTGTTACTATGAATGAACACATATGTGTTTCAGGAAGCTGTTTCTGGTGCTGCCACTTCTTTCAATATAGTTGCTCTCAATACAAAATAAAAATTCCATTGTTGTCATAGGGCTTTCCTTATTGTGTGGGTAGCCCCCAGTTATCATTCAAGCATGGTGATGTAGTAGTGCGTGGGTGTATGCAAAGAATCTGGTTTTTCTTTTAAATGACCTTTAAAAATTGTGGGGGCTCTTAGAAATCATTATTGTACTTTCAAGCTGGTCAAGTGAGTTCTCTGCTTTTACATAAGAAGACTGTTATTTATTGAAAGGCTCTATAGTTTTGCTTTTTTAAAATTTTGTCTCTTGCCTTTAGCTTACTTTTATATAAGACATCCACATTTAAGATCATCCACTGACAGGTGAGGAACGTTATGAATGTTCATGTTATATGCTTGCGAATGATTTTATAAAGCTAAATCGCAGTATAATTTTGTTATGCATATGCATGTATTTGGTAGAATCAACTCACCTACGCACTAACTTAATGAATGCACATAAAAATGTGAATTCTGCATTAAGTAATTTAATGTAATTTTTTATTTATATGAAATTTCATTTATATAGATGCCTTCAAAAAATCCACTCTCCACTTCAAAATCATCTTGGAGAAATTTGTCACTCTGTGGAGTAATAAATGTCAAAAGTGGAATGAGTTTCCAGGAGCCACTTTCAGAAGAAACAATTTTACACATAGTGGATGAGCTGGACCCCTTAGAAGTTGAACGGATACTGTTTGTGTGTAGAGATTTTGGCTGTCACATGCCAGTGCATGAACTCTTAAAGGAATTGCATGAGAAGAATATACTTAAACCTACAGGATTGGTTGAATTACTTTTTGTGGTGGAAAGGTTTGATCTACTAAAAAAATACCTGCAAATGTCAAAAACAGATGGAAGTCAGTTGCTGAAGTCACACCCCAGGCTCCTTTCAGATTACAGGTAAATGTTTGAATGCCATTAGAAAGGGTCTTTACATGCTAAACCCCCAACTCCCCTGATGTTTGTTTTTTGTTATAACTTTCTGCCAGCAGTCTATCATTTCTGCATTGCTGTTCTTGTGTTAGCATGGAGAGCTAAATTTCACTCTTAACTTTAACCCCAGTGGGTTCCCTGTCCTGAAATGCAGGGATCATCTCCAACAGAAGTATAAAGGGAATCTACTATATTCAAAAAAGTGTGTTTGGGAATCATGTGTGGTAAACTGCTTTGGCTTGGCTGATTATCACGCTCACATTTTCTGTCTGCCTGTTAATTAATCCATATGATCCCTGGGGAAATTTTCACATGGCTCTCAAAAGATATTAGGAATTGCACCCAGGGTTTCTATTATTCATCGCAAAATAGTCCAATATAAATTGACTTCTTAGCAAATGGAATCACCAATAACTTGTATAAGGATGACCATTGGGAATAGTTTTTTTTAGTGGCTATGTGACATTAATAGTGTTTAAGAAGCCCTCATACTGCTACTAGTAAATAAAGAAATATTTGTTATGTGATTCATTTAGGTGGATATGTAAAGTGTATGTAGTTTAATAATTATTTAGATCTATGTGTAAACAAGTAGGTTAGATTAAAGTATAATCTCATTCTAACAAGTGCTAGGAGTTTACTAGTGCTTCATATATGTGAAATGTGCACCCATTATGTCATTTAAGTGATGAGAGATTTTCTCCTCTCGCTTTCGATTGACATTGGTTTGTCAATCGAAATCGAAGAGACACCTACAATAAATGTTTAAAAACACACACATATATATATATTTCAGTACTTACAAATCCAATCAATCTGTACAAATTATTACATTTGTTTCTTTACATTTTTTTCCTGAACTTTTTCATAGGAATACATTTGTCATTTGTGTTCTTTTACACTTTATTCCTCTTAGGGTTCTTATGGTAGAATTCCACGAAGAGCTGACAGACTCGGATTTAGACTCACTCATATTTTTACTTAAACCCCACATGAAGAGTGGTGGAAAACTACAGAAAAAGGCATGTATTACCTTTGTTTCAAAAACATTATAAGATGTTGATAGCATAGAATGCTGTATGCTGAAAATCAGCAAAAGGGCTGAAGAGCTAATTTACAAAACTTTTACTGTGTGGATAATTAAACATAAAAAAATCTTCCTAGCAAAAAAGAGAAGGAGTAAAATTAAATACTGCAAAAGTCTCTGGGGCAGATACAATATCCAGGAGGCTGTCTGGGATACCTTTAACAATGCAATTAATTCTGGCTTGGATCTTTTCATTGTTGTTTTTTTCTTGAATATGGTGCAACCCTCTAAGACAATATATTTAATTTCTCCTATACAGTACTTCAATAGGTTGTTTTGTACCTGTCATAAATTTTGCTTAAAATCCAGTCTTCAAGCTTACATAAAGTAAGTACATGATTTCTCCTATAGACATTCCTGTCTTTAATCGTCGAACTAGAGAAGATGAATTTGGTTGCTCCAGACAACTTGAAACTGTTGGATGAGAAATTCCAAACCATCAACAGAATAGATCTGCGAAGTAAACTTCTCAAATGCATCCAAGCTGGTATGAAACAAATGTACACAGGCATTTTATTGTATGCTGCTATCTGAAGCTACTTTTTCCTGCTATCTGAAAGCTTAACAATATTTACATAATTTTACATAATTGCCTAACAATCTGAATGATCTAATTCTCTTGAGGCCTGTTTAGATAGTTTGTACTCTTTGCTTTTAATACATATTGGTGGTCTAATTAAACAACACTTGCAAACTGACAGGGATTTTATTAGTATCATACGTGTGAAAATCTTGCAGTTATGGTTCGGATCCTGCTTACATCCAATAGCAGGGCCAGCTATATTTCTAGGCAAGGATGTGAATGGGAGGTTGAAGGTATTAATGGGTCTTGGCTCACTGTCCCATCAATACTTGTAATGCAGTTGCTTGGTTTGGTAACCTGATGCAACATCATGTGACCTCAAGCTAGTAAGACAGCTGGCATAGAATAGAAGGTGGCTTGCTACCTTACCCAAACTTAGATAAGATGACCATATGTGTGTTGGGGTGAGCGTGAGAGTATGTGCGTGTGTAGCTGAAAGTGATGTGTAAGCTTTAGTGATCTGTGTGACTGGGTGTAATCTGTGTGTCAGAGAGTGGTTGAGATGCATATGTTTAACTTTGAAGTTAGATGTGTGGGTATTTTTCAGTATTGGTGAGAGTGATCAATATGGTTAAATGACATCCGTTTTATGTGTGTGGTGTGTCAGAATGTGATGTGTCTGATATGTGTAATGTAAATGTTTGAGACTGTGTCATTTGAGAATAATGTATGTGTTTGAGAGTGATAGAGTGCCTTTTACTAATAATGGCACAATTAGTACGGTAAATATGGGCAAAGAAGGCAGTGAAATTTGGTTAACCCTTTGATCCTTTCTTCAAAAAAATATGCAAAAATACTCCTCTCTCATGGCTATTAAATAATTGCAAACACAACAAAGGTTTATAAAGGTTTATACACCAGAATATTTAGCAAGGGTCCCAATATTAGCGGAGGGCAGTGTATGTGTGTTTTACTGTGTATCTATATGGCTAAGAGTGGCCAATATGGTTAAGTGGTTTCTTGTGGAGTGTGTGGCTGAGATGTGTGTTGAGTACACCTGAGTGTTTGTCATTTGTTTGTGCTTTAGTATGGCTGAGAGTGGTCAGTAAGGTAAAGAGTGGTCATAGGCTGATGTATGTGTGAGAGGTTGTGGTCAGTATAAGTGTGTGTCAGTGGGGCTAAGAGTTGTCTGTGCATATAAGTTAAGTCAGTATGGCTGAATACATGAGTGACTCAGCCTTGTTAAATTGCCCCTCTTTTTGTGGACAAAAAACCACTTTGTAAAGGATCAAGAGGTCATAATGTAACACTAGGGAGTTGGAGGCTTAGGTGTAATGTAAGAAAGTTTTTAACTTTATTTATAAATAAGTGGAACAACCTTCCAGCAGACGTGGTGGAGTTCTAACACAGTAAGGGAATTTAAACATACAGGGGATAGGCATATGGCTATTCTGGATCTAAGACCAAGGACTGATTAATGTTTGAGTGTTTAAAGCAGGACAAAAATGAGGGGAACTTAAGTCAAATGGTTCTTATCCAAAAAAAAAAAAAATATTATTTATTTTGACTCAAATACATATTTAACAGGGATTATGGGCAGCGATTTTTCATTGATCTTATTCTGATATACCTCCATTACTTCTTTTTTCTTGTTTTCTCATGATATGTGGGGTTTTTTTAATAAAGTTAAGTTTTAAGTTATGAAGGTAGATAGATGACCTTTGGTATTTAGTGTAGCAATAATTTCGAACTATTTAGCTTTCCAACTATTTTCATATTAAAATATCAAATAAAAATTGCAGTTCCAAAAATAGTTTGTTGTTTTTCTAATAGTTCTAGTTTATGCGTAGTATAATGTTTTCAGATGCATATTACACATTTAGACATATTAGATGTGTTGTATGTGTTCTAGCTATCTACTAGACTGCCCTCACTGCCTTTGGTAATCCTGCCGTCACTGATTAGTGAAAGTCTATGGAAGAAATTATTTAAATTAAACAAGCAGCATTCTTTTTAATATTGGCATAAAAAAATCAGCTCAGTTTGGTGTTTGAACAAGCAACAAAAATATTACAACTACCGTGTTTCCCCGAAAGTAAGACAGTGTCTTACTTTCTTTTTATCCCTAAAAGCCCCACTATGTCTTACTTTCGGGGTATGTCTTATATTGGGAAAAAATTGTCGAATTTTTTGTTTTAACCATAAAATTAACATTTATTAACAACCTGAACAGTATTGTATTCACCACAAAACAGGTTAATAAAAGGAATCCACGCATATATACTAATCCACACACACATACCAAACCACACATATACCAAACCACATATATACCAAACCACATATATACTAATCCACACATATATACTAATCCACACACATACCAATCCACTCTCACTTAATGCTTTCCTACCTTTCCTTTCTTCTTTCAGCTTCTTTTCCTCTTCTTCTGTTCATCTGTCTTCTCTTCTTCCGGGTTCAGAGGGCAGCGGTGGGCGCGGCTTCAGTGCTGTGCGCCGGGATCTGACAACAGACCCCGGCGCACAGCAGCTGTTGCCGTGCGGATCGCAAGGGAGCAGTATCGGAGGTCTTTAACAGACCTCCGGCTCCCTTGAGTGAGCCGGAGGTCTGTTAAAGACCTCTGATACCGCTCCCTTGCGATCCGCACGATCGCATGGGAGCGGTATCGGAGGTCTTTGCCGGCACCCGGCACCCCTCCAGAGACGGACAGCAATGTCCGCCGCTGGAGGAGCAGGCTCCTCCAGCGGCGGACATTACTGTCCGTCTCTGGAGGGGTGCCGGGTGCCGGCAAATTGGCACCTCCGTGATGAGCGGCACCCGGTGCGGACCGCCCCCCGCTAGGTACGCTACTGAGCTGCAGAGAATCTGGAGGCAAATCCCCCGTGTTTCCCCGAAAGTAAGACATATGTCTTACTTTCGGGGTACGGCTTATATTAGCTGACCCCTCTGAAACTCCCGATACGTCTTACAATCGGGGGTGTCTTACTATCGGGGAAACACGGTAGCAAAAAGGGCAGCCTCCAGGTGTTCAGATAAAGGAAGCTTTTGTTTGAACTAAGTGAAATAAACCATGTTTTCTTTGTATAAACACATTACTTTATATGGTACTGCATTTAATGCTCAAAGGAAAATTACATTCCTTTAAAATGTTTTATCAAATATTATCACCTAGGATATGAAATCCTGAACATTAAATAAGTAAAGTTGAAGTTGAATTAAAACTAAAGAGAAGTAATGAAAAACCCATAAGCAATAGTTGAAGAACGGTGTCTAGTTTGAATATTGCATATTTGTGATCCGCATTAAGTATTTGCATTGGTTGCTGTTTTTGTGTGTAAAATTAGTGACTAGAACTATCTTTCTTCCTTATGGAACAATATCACAACAATATTAAATGAATACAACATTAGATGCTTTGTCCACTTACTTTTGCATAATAACTTATACAAATAATATCCATCTTTTAATACTCAGCTGCTTATAAGTGAATGTTATATAAGAACATATGACTCCATGTCTCAACCATGTAGATGAAGACTCAACTTGCAAGATGACTTCTGGAGGATATAGAAATATGTATTAAAAATATCTGAAACTGCTGAACCATTTTTAATAAAACTTGCACCCCCCTTTTTTTGTCTGCAGTAAATTGATTGGGCCACTTTTAATGTTTATATGTCATTTTAGGTCATGAGGTTTCCAGAGGACCATACATCAATGCATTTGGAGTACCTCCTGCAATCCATAAATTAAAGGCTCTGCCTGAATATTCCTTGAAGGTAAATATGCTATCCAAATACCAGTAATAGTCATGCAAATGATAAGAATAGTTGTATGGCAGTTATTTCAATAGTTAGAAAATAACATTTTTATGTAAGGTGGAGTAGTGATTGAACTCATTTTTGTCATGACCTTGGTTAAGGTTGTGATGGGAATAGTAATACATTTTAGGTTGTAAACTCGTTTGATTAGGGCCCTCCTTACATCTTGTTTCCATAAATCAATTTTTATGTTATCTTTTCTCATTGTACAGGACTGCAGAATATAATTGAGCTATATAAAAAAATAAATAATAATTATGAATCCAGGCCTTAAGGGCTGGAACCAGGTCAGGAATTCTGTGCATCATTTTAGATTTTTTTTTTAAATTGATTTAGATGCCTGTGCGCAGGTTAAGATAATTCAAAATTGTGGGCTGTTTGTGGTAACCAAGAACTGGAACTGTGAACCACTAGAACAATATATTGTTGACCTTGCCTGGCTTCCACACATTGTGTTCACTCTTCAATTCCCTGTCCAACATTGGCATACAGCAGAGGCTTCTCGAGGATGAGTATATTGAAGTTAGGGAGTTGAAGGCACACCTCCTGCTAACTCTGCTACCAACTCTTGCATTGATAACCCCCTCTGAGTTGCCTGAAGTGCCCTGGGAGTTATGGAATTTGCTAAAATGCTTGATCCTAAAGATTATGGGAATACTCTTAAACTGAATTTCCTTCTTGTATTAACTTGGGCCTTACAAAATATATCCCTAGCCCCCACTTGCATGTTTTGGAATTTAAAACAGACATCTTGCCTGCTTTTGGACAGGTTTTTAGGCATAAATCTGTTCAGTTATTATTTATAGCTAATTGAGCATCAAAGGTGATGGGCATGTGTATCTTAAAGGTGGCCAATAAACTCAAGTTGGGCACAGGGGACCAATTGGTAAGATGCCTGTTGTTTTGAAGGTGGGACTTGTAGGTGGTCACGTAGGCACCAAGTAGCTCACGGGAGTAAGGGAAAGGTTATTGGGTGTGGGATATAACTGTAACTAACTAAAGGAATACATTAAAACTAATATATAAAAACATAGTAACAATCTGAACAGAGAAAACAAAACCTATATTCAACAATAGTCACATTTGAACAGGACTGTTTGCTGTTACATCACATACACAGATACACAAAAACCAGCCACTGTATATAAAATGCTATATAAGATTTTGTTTGCAGTACTGTGAGCAATATATATATTCATATGTGTAGAAGGCAAAGTGAAAGTGATGCTATGATTTTGCAGTGGTGGTATCTAATGAACAGTTGACAAGATAGCACAGCGGAGCGCTACTTCAGAAAATCAAAATCCAGCGAAGACTTTACTCATTATAAATTCATGCTTCACACCTACAACTCTGCCCTCTCTCTTGCCAAACAGCTCTACTTCTCCACTCTCATATCCTCTCTTTCTTCCAACCCACGACGCCTTTTTTCTACTTTCAACTCCCTTCTCTGTCCCTCCACACCCACACCACAAACCTCTCTCACTGCCCAAGATCTTGCTACCCACTTCAAAGAGAAGATCGAGACTATTAGAAAAGACCTCTCTTCCTTACAACTCCCTCCTACACCACTCACCACCACCCTCTCTACTCCTACTATACTAACTGCCTTTTCCCCTACAACCGAAGAAGAGATAGCCACTCTTCTTTCTTCCTCTCACCCAACAACCTGTCCCCTTGACCCCATCCCTTCACACCTCACAAAGTCTCTATGTCCATCCCTTGGTCCATCACTTACCCACCTATTTAATCTTTCTCTATCATCTGGATCTGTACCATCTGCCTTCAAGCATGCGCTAATCACACCAATTCTAAAGAATCCTTCCTCAGATCCCAGCTGTTTGACTAACTACCGCCCTATCTCTCTGCTTCCTTATACCTCTAAGCTGCTTGAACGGATTGTGTACAATCGCCTCACTAACTTCCTCTCCTCTAATTCCCTCCTTGACCCTCTACAGTCTGGTTTCAAACCCCTTCACTCTACTGAAACAGCTCTAACAAAAGTCTCCAATGACTTGCTCTCTGCCAAAGCTAAAGGTCACTACTCTATTCTAATACTACTGGATCTCTCTGCTGCTTTCGATACTGTTGATCACCACCTTCTTCTTGACTCACTTGCTTCTATAGGCATTCGAGATACAGCTCTCTCCTGGATCTCCTCATATCTGTCTAACCGTTCCTTCACTGTCAACTTCTCTGGCAACACATCATCGCCCCTTCCACTTTCGGTTGGTGTCCCCCAAGGTTCAGTCCTTGGCCCTCTGCTGTTCTCTCTTTATACTTCCTCTCTTGGCAAACTAATCAACTCATTTGGCCTCCAGTATCATCTATATGCAGATGATACCCAAATCTACCTGTCTTCTCCTGATCTCTCTCCATCTCTCATGTCCCGGATCACCAGCTGCTTGTCTGCTATTTCTTCATGGATGTCACAACACTACCTGAAACTTAATCTTTCTAAAACGGAACTCATTATCTTCCCTCCCTCCATCTCCACTCCACTACCTGAATTCTCTATCACCATTAACAACACAACTATCTCTCCTACTAACCAGGCCCGATGCCTTGGGGTCATCCTTGACTCAAACCTCTCCTTCATCCCTCACATTCAGTCCCTCGCCAGATCCTGCCGCCTGCACCTAAAAAACATCTCTCGTATCCGCCCATTCCTCACCCAAGAATCCACAAAAACTCTGGTTCATTCACTTATCATTTCCCGTCTAGACTACTGCAACACTCTTCTGGTTGGCATTCCACTGTCTCGACTCTCTCCTCTACAGTCTATCCTAAATGCCGCTGCTAGGCTCATCTTCCTTGCACGTCGCTCCTCTTCTGCTTCCCCCCTCTGTGAAACCCTCCACTGGCTCCCGATTACCTTTAGAATTAAATTTAAGATCCTGGTACTGACATATAAGGCCATCCACAATACTGCTCCTCCGTACATTTCTGACCTCATTAGCAAATACTCTCCTACTCGATCCCTACGTTCCTCCCATGGGCTAAGGCTCTCCTCCTCACTCGTCACCTCTTCCTTTTCCCGTCTACAAGATTTCACTCGAGCTGCCCCATATCTCTGGAATCTGCTCCCAAGGAACCTTCAGAATTCACCCTCCCTCCTGACATTCAAGAAACATCTAAAAACCCACTTCTTCAGAGACGCATACCATCTTAGCTGCTAGAACATCCTTGTCATCGATACCCCCCCCACAATACCTCTCACCCTTCCTCTATGCCTTATGTTTGTCACCCCATTTTTCCCTCTAGATTGTAAGCTTGCGAGCAGGGCTCTCCACCAAATGTATCGGTTTGTCTTAGTCTGTCAATTCTTGTCTTGTCATATCCCTTGAATATATGTATTGTATTAAGCGCTGCGTAAACTGTTGGCGCTATATAAATAAAAGATAATAATAATAATAATAATAATTGACAGAGCCCACTGTGTCCCAAACCCACCATAGAAGACCATCACCCTAAATTCCATATCATGAGGGAGTTACCACTAATGGTCACTGAGGCTTAACATGTGTGAATTTATGGCAAAGCTCTGGTATGTAAAAATAAGTAACAAGGCAAAATTGGACAAAAAAAAAGTATATAAATAATATAGGCCGCACTTTTTTCCCCCACTTTAAGTCTTTAAAGTGTGGGTGCGGCCTATATTCGGGGTCTAGCGCCCGAAGCCCGGGACTGCATGCCTGCAGGGCACCTGTATCCTACTCTCTGATACGCTCAGACAGCCTCCACTGCCAGCACTTCCCACGGGGGGAGTGCTGGCAAAGGAGATTGTCTAAGCGCATTGCGCAGACCTTTACCGGCAGCGGCGATGCGAGCATAAACAACCTCCGCTGCCGGCACGTCTGCA
>VKOC01017892.1:0-15472 GCA_009364415.1 Spea multiplicata
CTGAACTGCGGGAGGTAAAAAGGTTAGGCTTGTACTCACCGTAAGGGCGTCGGCCTTGGTACGCTCCTCTAGCACCTCTGTTCTGCCACGGTCGTGGGCGTTGGGGAAAGAAGGACGACGACGAAGATGTCGGCTTATGTTCTTGGAAGTGTGCTCTGGAGAGTGCGGGGCCTCGAGGACCGGAATATGATCCTCTGGAAGCACGGCCTGGTAGACGGCCCCTGTGTCTACTGGCCCCTCCAAAAACCTTCCCTCTAAAGACTTTGCGCATATTGGACTGCGCTTTATCCAAAGCCGTGAAGGTATGGACAAAAGATCCCAAGTCCTTGACGAAGGAATCGCCAAACAGCAAACCTTTAGCCCGCGGCCCAGGCTCAGATATCGCCATGTTGACCAACTTGGGTTCAATCTTAAGCAAGATAGCCTTGCGTCTCTCAGCCGCCACTGCAGTATTGGCATTGCCTACAAGGCAGATAATGCGTTGAACCCAGCCACGGAGCTCCATAAGGTCCACCGGGGCATTGTCGGACAGAGCAGCCTCCACCATTTCGAAGGCCTTGGTAGCCGGACCCAATATATCCAGGATTTTATCCTGGCAGTTACGAAGGGAAAACTCAAGGCCCTTCTTGGACTTCCAGCCAGTTTTCCCTAGAAATTGGGCGATCTTAGGATCCACCTCGGGAGTAGCACATGCATCGTCCGGTACAGACGGTCTAGGGCATTCGGCTCGTAGCTTATTGCGAGCCGCCTTATCTAGTGGCTTACGCACTCTGGAGGCCACATACTGGGCGACATGCGGTGACGGGAACCACTCCGCCGACCTAGGGTTTTGCAGGTCGTCCGGATCGAAAAGTGGCTCGCCCCGGGGGTCCACAAGGGTATCCCCGTCAACCGTGGGGCGGTCAGGCACAGGGCGTTCTGCCTCCTCATGAGCAGTATCCTCGTAAGAGGAGAGATCAGCCTGGTCGGAATAATCGGATGCCTCCTCAGAAACTGACTCCGAGTTGGACGAGTCAGAAAAGGATTTAGCCTTTTTCCACCTACGCATCGATTTTGCCCGATGGTGGGCTCTCTTACGTGGTGCAACCACGTCCTCAGTGACAGGGCGTACCTTGTCCGTCTTAGTAATTTTGGAGGGCTTTATGGGAGCAGTATGATGAGACTTAGAGGAAGCCTTGCGCCCTACAGCAATCTCAGTATGACCCAGGTCAGTAACATCAGGGGTATGCGACAGAACAGGCAATTGCACGGCCTTAAATGCTGAAGCAATAGACTGAGTAATATTAGAGGACATAACATCCATAGCAGATTGGAAGGCCTGATTAACAGACCTGGCCATAGTAGCGTCCAGGAGGGAATGAAATTCCTCAGAATTAAATGCATCCCCTTGAGAGTCATTAGGGCCGGGACCCTCATCATGTGAGCCAGATGAATTGTGACCAGAACGCATTGGCAGCTCAGCAGGAGCCGTAGGCTTACCAGGAAACATACTGCAATCGATAACTGACCCGAACGATGAAAAACGAGAGCAATCTCGGCAACCAGCACTGAGTGAAGTGAAGGGAAAAGCAGAAACAACGTGTAACTGCTGAAAAATGGCCGTCGCGGCACGAAACCGCGTTACGAAACAACCTGGCAAACAGAAGGAAGAACTTACCTGATCAAAAATGGCCGCCGCGCGTCGGACGTACGACGCGCATGCGCGAACCTGAATGGAGAAAAACCCCGGAGGCCGCAGATAGACAAAGCAGAGCGACAGACGAAGGAAAACAGAGAAGGTACGGACGAAAAACGGAGCTCTAAAAGCGCCGAAAACACGTAAAAGGGGGTACAGGCAAAGAGAATATAATAAAGCCCACCCGCCCCGGACGAACAGGGGCGGAGGGAGGGAGACAATAGTGCAAAAAACCGCTTAGCAGTAGTAAAATGAATCAGGAATACTTATCTCTGAGGGAGCAGCAAAGAAAAGAGGAAGAGGTTCAGGATACAGACGTTTATATAGGAAGGAGGGGTATCCTTGGAGGGCCCTCATTGGATATATATGTATACCTGTGATTGGTGCATTTGTATATGGTTATATTTTTTCGTTTGAAAATGTTTTCTCTTTCTTTGCTGCTGAGGGAAATAAAGAAAAGAGATAAGCATAATGGGAGCCTCCGTGTCTTTATAAATCAACGGAGGTCTGTGTGTTTGTAGCATCTCCAGTACAACTCTCACATTGGTTAGGGATGGTTGCCACACCTCCAGCCTCACCCACTATCATCTCTGACCCCACCCAATCTGGACACCTGAAATGTGGGGGGGAGTATGCTAATATAATTAACTAATATATTAAACAAAAATGAGCACAACAGTTGAATAACTATGCCCTGTGATTAAATTAGACATTTTAACAAACCAAATAGTGGCTCAGAGTCACGGAGGTTATGCTAACAGATGTGCAAGAAGGGCAGGACGTACCGGTACATCCATAGGAGATTGTTGGGATGCGTTTTTTGGACATACCGGTACTTCCATAGGGGACTGAAGGGATTAAAGGGTATATGCTGTATTCTCTGCTCAATTTAACATCGCAGTCAGCATTGGAATCATGATTATTTGCGCTGTTGTACACCCAAACCTTTCCCCAAACATTTTTTTTTAATTATAACATTTTGCCTCATCAGTATATTTTGCCAGGAACAAATCGTTGTAATTTTATACATAGGTGAGCACTGATAAGTTGTTGCCATAAAACTAAAACTCCTGTGTTGTTTTTATGTGATTAAACCTATAGGTGAAATCATAAAATGACAGACCCGCTATGGTTTATTTGCTTAGCAAACTACAGAGTGCAATCCACATACTTTTTAAGTGGAACACCGGTCAATGTACTCGGTCACTTAAATGCAGATGGAGGCAATGAGAAATACAGTACGTATATAGTACCTCACTCATATACCAACTGTAAACTGCACTCAGTGTTTAATATCACTATATTTATAGGAGGAGCAGTAATACTTTTGTGTCTATACAAAAGAAATGACACCAAAAATTAAGCAAAATGCTTAACCAGAAATGTTTCGAAAGTTTATTTTATATGACTCTGCAATGTACTCAGAAGACAATGAGGATAAACTTACAATTTATATATCAAAACATGATTTCATGAATATGAAAAATCTATGTATCAAAAACATTTTTGTAAAAATGAATTACACATTTTTTTCCTGCCCAGTTGTACAAAGTTGTAGGTAACTAGACTATAGTTTCCAGCTTCTCCAGATCCATAAGATGTTGCTGATCTCCAGGATGCATGAAACTCCCTTAGCGAGTTTGAAAGGAATCAACATTCATTGTGTCTTTCAGCATTATTCACACAGACCTAGTACAAACAAACAGCGGCAACGTGCTATTTGTTCAAAGGCTTTTAGCTAATGCTAACATCTGAGACTTATCGGGAATTTTAAGAGTACTTAAACCACTTTATAGTCTTTGTCTATTTACATAATTTCAAAACATTGATAACTTCCCCCAGCAAGCCAAGACCAGGGGCACGCCACATCACAAAATATCACTTTTTCTTCTAGTGTAAATAATTAATAATAAATATATATATTTATCTTCTCTTGTCTTGAACAGATCTTGCATAGAAAGTGTTTCACCTGTGAACTGTCTGGCACCTTGTTATGTATTGGTAGATTAAGGGGAAAACTTGAAGAACAAACACAGCGCCTGCAATTTAATATGTTTGTTTTGTCCAGGAAAAACAAATTATACCGTATTAGTCCGAATATAGGCCGCACTCTTTTCCCCCCACTTTAGGTCTTTAAAGTGGGGGTGCGGCCTATATTCAGGGTATAGGGCAGGGATGCGCAGTTCGTGTCCACCGGCCGGTCGCGCTAGACACCAGGGAGTCTGGGGGTGCATTGGTAAGTCAAAAGAGGGGGGAGTGGCACTTCAAGGAAGCAGAGTGGCATATCGGGGGGGCAGAGTGGCACTTCTAGGGGGCATAAAGCATATCTGGGGGGCAGGTGGGCAAGCAGCAGAAAATGAGTGGAACATTAAAAAGCATTAACAGGTAGTAGATGATGCCTGCTTTCTTAAAATGTGTGACTAAGCCAAAGGCTCACCTGTCCAAATTGACAGTTAGATAAAGAAGAAGTAGTGGAACATTTTATACCTCTCATCTTTCAAAAGAAAAGTAAACCAGAGAAGGAAAAAGGAAAACCCTAAATATAATTGCCCCATGACATAAACTGAATGCAAATAATCTCTGTATTTGTCATAAAATTAGATGTCGACAAGGCTTTAGGATTGATACCATAAAGTAAGTCAAAGGAAAATTGAAGGTTTAAAACTAATTGTAGATTATAATCTATGGTATTTACTTTTGTCAAGCACTTTCCTTGGAAGGTGTATCGCTATGTAGAGGATTGCTTGGCTATACCAATGCTTTCTCAATGGTGCTGTTCAGCTTAGGTGTTTTTATGTTTTTTCTTAGCATTTTATCATGTACTACTGTTGTATACATGTTTAATATGCATACTCATGGTAAATGCAGTATTTACATTACATGATGCTGCAGATGCCTGGTGATATGAAGTACACCATATGGAGCAGCACCTTTAAAGCAGGATAAGGGAGAAGCTGAGATGGATATATATGTGTTGGTTCACAAAGTATGTGGAATTTCGGAGGTAGACGTGATTCAGACAGCTGGGTGGGGCACCTGCTGCTGACACCATATTATCCCCATAAATATATTATATTGTATAATTGAATGTGCAATTAAATCAATAAAACAAATTGGGATGGTTTAAGGAGTCAATATGTTTTTTCTGTTGCAATCTAGCTGGTTTAGTCCTAAAATTGTATATATATATATATATATACAAAAAAGTTTTTTGTGAGTAAGTCCTACAATTAGCGCTATATCTTCACAAAACTTGTCACATGGAAAGAGTTAAAATATTGGCATTTGAAATGCCCATGGGGTGCCTAGTTTTAAAAAATGTATGATTTGATGGGGTAAATCGAATTGACTGTCTTAAAAAATGGGACATGGGCAGAGACTGACCAGATGTTCAAATGCCAAAAAATGGCGGCCTTTTACCTCCCAAATAACCCAACAAACCCATGCATGGGGGGTATCGCTGTACTCAGGAGATGTTACTGAACACATACTAAGGTGTTGTTTGACACGGACATTCCTGAAGTAAAATGTGTGTGGAAAAAAAAAACACACAAGAAAATATTACGGCAAATTGTAACAAAGGCTGGTGGTAAAATGTGTCGATGGGAAAAGTTAAAATATCAGCATCTGAAATTCCCAGGGGTGTATATTTTTCAAAAATATTTGATTTGATTTGATTGAATTGGCTGGCGTTTAAAATATCCCAAATAGATACGTGGGCTGAATTCTTAACATGTCAAAATTCCAATTTGAAAAATGCACACCTCCCAAATGTGGCCTTTTAGTCCCCAAAGAACCCAACAACACTGTTCTCAGAAGGTGTTGTGTGACAGTGACATATACCAGGATCGGTACATTCATAAAGTATATTCATATTAGTGAATAGACTTTTCTGCTTAAAGCAGTGCTCAAAGGGGCATAGCTGGGAACATCCGTCACTTTCCATTTCATGTATAACCAATACATCAGTGAAGAAGCGATGGCTTGGTGATTTCAAAAGCCTTCATTAGTTAGGCACATTTTTTATACTAGCTGTTGTTTACAATGCTGAAGGCAACTCATACTTTGATTACTCATATAATGTTAATGGTTGTCAGGTAACCATTGAGACGTGACAATCATTATTATTGTTGATGCTGTCACTGTGGATACATTATCTTGCTGTAACATTAAAATGCCTTACTGACATTTTCATTGTGCTCGCTTACGTATAAGCACAAAGCATAAGACAATAAAGCACACACGACAATTACATTTTTATATTTCCTAGGACGGTGTCCTTTCTAAAACTGTTGAATGCTTAATGGTTCAGCTGGGGACACAGTCTATATGGATACTTGTTCAATGTATTGGTCAAACAGAACACCCAAAGTATAGGAAAATCAGACCTTAACAATAATGTACAATAGCAAGATGTTTTATCACATGTATGGGGTATTTCAGAGGGGGTAATAGAGTTAGTAGATTGTTACAGAAAAATATATTTTAAAGGGATAGTACGAAGCAATGTTTGTTTCATTGACCGTCCTTCAATTACAAAAGTGTTTTTTTCACTTACAAACATTGCTCACTTACTCTTACCATCCTCCTGATAGGGAACATCTAGTAGGTCTGCTGTGGATGTGTATTGACAGAGAAATGCTCACAACATTTTCTCCCATAGTAGCAAGGTTCAGGATTGAACATCGCCAGTAACAGTTTCTGCCAGTAACACTCTAGCCTGCTAAACAGGCAAATGACCCAGTACAAGAGGCTAAGCCAAGCAACTAAATGTACACATGTAAATGTAAAATCAAATTATTAATGTGATAGATAGTCCTCAGATAGTAAGTTCATTAATGATAATACCTATCCATGCGCAATGCCAAACATCAGCTGTTGGAAAGGACACCACCACCGGACTCACCAATGGAAATGTATTCTCTGAAGTGATGCATCACCATACCTGGTCCAGGTTTGACCAGAAGAACGCTGGGTGAAGCACCGCTTCTCCGGTTCTCCAGGTCAACGCCTGAATCTTCCGGGTTGACATGCCCCACTCCCTGCCCATTTTCCCTTTAAATGAGGGTGTTTCCCATTATGTCAGCAGGAACGCCCACTGACATCAGCGGGAACACTCCAGGTAGCAGGAGCTCAGAAGTTCCCAGGTATGTGTGTCACGCTTAACTATTTGGAAGTCTGAAGGAATAACCTGGGTTTGGCAGACATCAGGAGAATTCTGCCTACTGGAATACAAAGTACCCAGTGTAAAGTTTGGTGCTGGAGGGATATTGGAATCAAAAGTGAAAATAACTACATTTTTAAAAAGGTTGCCAGCTGATCAATAGTTACATCACATAAGCTGGCTGGCACACAGTAAATTCTGATTCCTGTTGCCAAGCAGGGGATCAGACATTATGCCACAGCCAGCACCTCACCACCATCTGGCTGGTCAGCACCAATAAGAAATAGTAAAACTAAAAAAAGAACCTTAAATGCATACATTTTATATATTTTTTTTACATATAAAAGGGTGAATTACCTTTTGTGGCCTAGCGCTCGCATTGCACTCGGTGATGGAAGTTTTGGTCCACAAAAGTGGGTTCACCATAAGAGCAAAATGCTAGCACCCTTGTGAAAATATGTCTGAACTATGTTTCTTTACTATTTTATGACATTTTATTTTCTGAAACAAGGGGAGTCATGATTGAACAAATATATTGTAAAAACACAAAAAAGCTGTAGGTAATACCCTTAATAAAAAAGTGGTGAATCTATTCAACGTCACCATGTTATAAAATTCTTCCAGATATCTGGGACTTTAGCATTTTTTTAAAAAACTCATCTGTTTCTATTTCAGAACCTTCTTCTTTTATCTTTGTGTGTGATTCTTTTATAAATTGCCTTTTAAAATATGAAAGCGCTTACAGGTCTGATTTGGGGAAATCATTGATCTCTTTCTAAGCTGTCTAAAATGAAGCCAGAGCGAGATCTGTTCCTACAAACCTCTGATTCAGTGCACCCCTGCTATGTGCTATTGATACTTCGCTAGCTTTAAAATATAATGTCTCATCGCAGTGCTCAACGCTGAAGCCACATATGCTGCAAGGAAATACTGACTAGGTCTGTAGGAGCAGACTTGTGTTCCTGCCAAAGGATTAAACCAAATGTTGGGGAGAAAAAAGAGAGGGGAATAAGGAGAAACATAAGGAAGAGAGAAAAAAGGAAGATAGAGAAAGTGGAGAGAGAGAGAGTGTGTGCGCATGTGTGTTAAAGTGAATTTATGAAGAAACGTTTGTATGTTAGGGCAATTGTGTCTGTAAGGCCAAGTATATGCTAGGACGTTTGTTTGGGGGGGTTATAAATGTAAATGTATGTGTGTGTGTATCTTGAAAGTCTACCCAGTATTACTTCTGTTTTGGTCCTTTGTAAATTGAATAGAAATACGTATTCTACCAGATTTTTAACATTGGGAAACTATTTAGCATTATTTCTAAATTTAAAAAAAAGTTATACTGTCCTTCAGGAACTTTACAAAATATCTCCCCCAAACCATGTCCGTACCTATCCCTGGAAACAATCCCTAACTAGGGCAGCCAAAACTTCTAATAGTAATAAAGAGTGCACACTATCTGGTTTGTTTGCTCTTCTTTTACTATACATTCGATCTATAGCACTAATCCAGAAATCATTAGAGTGATAATGTTACATGATATCATGTGTGCAGTTTGTAAGAAGTTAGTTAATACCATTTATCTGCTTGTCACTGCAGTCAAACCGGCATGTATCAACAATGGGTTACATGAGTAGTTGCTTATACATCTAAGCTTGTGATGGCATCCATACTCAGGTATAGTCAGGTCTGGCGAGTTGAGTTAAGCCTTTACTAGACTGACCACTCTACTTCTTAGTGAATTGGCACAAATTGCTCCTAAAACTACATTGATGTAAAACAAACAAAAAAAAACAAAGGTAGAGTTAAAAAGGTAGAGTTAATAAACTAATTTAGGTATGCTAAATGCTATGAAGGCGAGAGTTCCCTTTAAAGATCACTTTTTAAAGCATGGATACATGAGAAATTTGCAAATCACATATGTATAATAAAAGACAGATAGAACTGTTCCAGACAAGAGTTTTCCAGCTCATCTGGACTATATTTAGGCATGTAGAAAACTGCAACGCTAACCTATTGCAGAAATTCAAGTAATGCGTGGAATGGGTGGTACAGATGGAGGAAATAACATCTCCAATATTTTGAAAACCATATTTTTGGATTTTTTTCCCTAGAATTCTTTTTTTGGTTCTTTGAATTCAAGTTTGTATTGACTCCTATTTATCTTCTTTTGAATTTAAATTGTCAGAGGGATTTTTTTTTTAATCAGTATTTCCAAAGCAGTTTGTCAACGTGAAGCATTATGTAACTTTTAGAAATATCTTAAAGATGTCTTTATGCCTTTCTTCTAAGTAAGTAATAGTAGCATGGCAGGAAACACTTAAGTATTTAAAATGATTATAAAACAATAAATAATGCTAAACTTGGCATTTATCTGAAACTCCCAAATCTCTTTGCTATACTTAGAATACTAGCTCAAAATGGACTTTGCAATAATTCATCAGAAAAGAGAATATTACTGGTATTATTTTCATACAGAACACTTGTTTGGTTAGTTCTTACGTAGTGTTGTTTAATTTTGCATCTAAAGCCAACTTGGCTCCTCTTGCAAGATAAGCTCAACGTGGTCAATCATTTTTTAATGCATTGTGAAGTTGGTGAGATTTAGTGTTTTTTTATGACTGTTGAAAACTAACTTTGATATTAAGCACAAGTCTGGTTCCTTAAGTAGTAACCCCTGCTTTATCATTGTACTAATACAATCTACAAACCAGAAAAAAAGTGCACCTAAGACATGACACTGATACATCCCTGATGTGTGGCTACCATCCATACTCTGAAAGCTGCAAATAAAAGTAACATTTTTATTACGTTCTCACCATTTTAGGAATTAGATTGTATAGTACTAACAATTACAAAAAATGATTTATTTTTCTTAAAATGCCACTTGGATTTTTTTTAGACCTTTTTATGTTCTTTAACAAATGTTCAGGGTTGTGCGCCACCTGCAAGGTGCATTTGAGAAAAAAATGAAGGAAGAAAGAATAAGAATTAAACCCAGAGATTCCAAATACCATAAAATGGCAACCTTTGGCCTTTTAGCCACTACAAACATTTGTTTCGATATAGCCGTCATGTTTCGATTGTAAATAGCCAACTTTTGATTGATGTAATCCAACAATTGATGTAATACATAATACTTTGTATATAAATCTCAGTGCTAAAAACAAAACAAAGCTTTATATGTACTATCGCGTCAAAATAGCATTTTCTTGATATAATACAGAATTTTCTTGTTAGAAGTGCAAATCCATAAAATAAGCAATTAGACTGACACGTTTAGGAGAAACACATTTTTGGTAAGATATTTACAATGTTCACTATGGATAAAGTGATTTGGAGAATGGCAGGAACAATAATAGATTTTATGGCAGACAGGAGGCTCGTATTATGCAATAGTCTTTCTTTACTACTGGACAGCAGCAAGGGTTAACCAAACAATATATGTTGAGAAAAAAACAAAGAATCAATCAAACATGCTAGGTATGCAGGTAACAACCAATCAGAGCATATCACAGGTAATGTAACAGGTAACTTCCTTAGACTCCTCCTCTTTCTTGCTGCTGTGACAGCTAAGTATACACCTATATATTTTTCTCTCTCACAGTAGCAGATTTATTGTTGCTTATCATTAATATATACCTTTTACATATACTGCAAAGTTACATACACCTTGTCTGTTCATTTCTTTCACCTTCCTACCCCTTTCCAGGGGTTTAATTAACTCATTTTACCTACATTTTATTTTATCTCTGCGGCCGCATTTTCAACGTTTGGACCGCTTTCCTTTCAGATATTTGTTTCTAGGGCTGTGGTTTCGCTCACTTGAAACCTTCTTCAGCCCTCCTGTGCACTCCGTTGTTTGTTTCTTTGGTTCAAACGGACACTGGAGTCGCTCGTGCATTTTGCACGGCAGACATTTTGAGAGGTCTCCCTTTGTGGAAGCCTTTCCCCTGCCCCGCCTCGTGGGACACAGCTTCCCTTCGCTGCCCACGAGGCTCCGCCAGCTGGTGCTCAGCTGTTTGTGTGGGCGGGAATATTTCAGTCTGAGGATTTACTTCAGAATTGAAACACTGTTTGACGTGCATCCTGCATTCCGTTACTGTAACTATATATTTCTACATATTTATATTTGTTTGCCTGGCAGCCTTCCAACCCTCTGAACCCTCAGCATTTTATTCATATGTAAAGTGCTTGTTACTTATTTCCTACTATGTTTTCTAAGGACCATTCTAAGAAGGCTATCACAGACGCTAGCCTTATGGGGCCGGCAGGTGAGACGGATTCCTTAAATGAGGACCATTATAAGAGGGTTCAGGAAGACTCTACTAACTCTACTAATAAGAAGTCAATTTCTTCGGCAATTATCATGGCCATGACTTCGATGCAAGAGTCATTTGCCCAATCTGTGGCCGCTGCCATTGCTCACAATACACATGAGTGTAAAACTCAAGGTCCCTCTACTCCTTCAGACCTATTCTGGTCCACTGAAGAGTCCACTAGACACCTATCAAAGGGACTCAAAAAGTCTGGTAAAGTGTCCCGCAAAAGACACTTCTGTATTGACGATCCAACCTCTATGCAGAGGGAAATGGATCAAGACTCTCATGACACTCTGCGCTCACACCGCAGTTCAAAACATGGTGTATCCAAAAGACATCACATACCCTCCGCCCGAGAGGACGACATATCAAAACGGGCTCGGATAACTCCTTACAGGGGTAAACCAGACTCATTTGACACGTCCCATAGTGACAATTCATCCTCGGACACCTCCAAGGATTCAGATTCGGAGGTTGAACCCCCTCTTAGTGTCTCCTCTCAGGAGTCACAAGATCAGGCGGCTACTACCACTACGGAGGATTTGGTCCTCGACAAAAAAGGCAACCCCGTTTTTGACCCCGGTAATATTAAACACCCGAGATCCTCTGAGTGGATCCCAGCCACTCATGTTTCTCAGTACATGGAATTATGGCTGCGCAAGCCACTCGACAAGTCAGCCAGGAACAAATTACGGGCGGAATGCCCAAGACCTTCTATCCCTAATAAAGCTGCCGCTACCCCTGAATTGGACCCCATAATTATTCAGTACCTCAATAAAACTGGTAAGAACCCCAAAAAAGGCCTGGACAGGTCTTTTAAGGCTTGTCAAGACAAGCTTCTTGACCTGTTGGGTCCACTTGCCAAAATCTTCGATATGGCCGAAGAAGCGTGCCAATCCGGTACACCGGTTGACACTGAAAATCTTAGGGGTTGGATTCAAAGATCTATATGCCTTTTCGGCAATGTTAATTCCGCCCTGAATAGTGAGCGGCGGAGATCAGTCCTTATGAAAATGGACTCTCAACTGACTCAACTGGCTACCCAGGAACCTGGCTCTTCCGCTGAAGGCTTACTATTCGGAGAACCCTTCATTAAGGAGATAGGGAAATATGTGGGGCTATTCTCTACGCTCAACAAGGCAGAGAATTCACTTAAAAAGGTGTTTACTCCGAAGGTTTTCGGCAGGGCTGGGAAAGGCAGGGGCCGCTTTCCCAGCCGCAAATTTCAATCTAGACAACACCAACAAGGCCCTTCACAATATGACAGAATTCAATACTCTGGTTCATATCAAGCCAATCCTTTCTTCCCTTCCCGAGGAAGACCTTGGAGGGCTAGAGGCCAACGTGGCTACCCACGATCCAGACCATCGGCTGGTAAGTCCGTTTATTCTCCCTTCTTCCCACACAAAGTTGGGGGGCAGACTCACACATTTTTTCCATGTTTGGGCCCAAATTACCTCAGACAAATGGGTTCTAGACGCCATCAGGGGTTACAAGATAGAATTTCTTTCCACTCCAATCCAAACCCAAATCCCGAAACCTTTGGTCTTCGACCAAATTCATCACGATCTCATAAATCTAGAGATATTAGATTTGAAGAAAAAAGGAGCTATTATCCCAGCTTTTCTATCCCCTCACAGTTTTGTAAGCAATCTATTCCTCGTAAACAAACGAGAAGGGGGTCACAGACCTGTAATAAATCTGAGAGATTTAAACAATTTCATACGTTATCAACATTTCAAGATGGAGGGCATCCATCTGTTAAGAGATCTTTTACTAATAAACGATTGGCTCGTAAAAATAAATCTCAAAGATGCATATCTAACCGTGCCTGTACACCGTTCTCACCAACAATACCTCCAATTCCTTTGGAATCAGAAATTATGGCAGTTCACCTGTCTTCCCTTTTGCCTCTCATCAGCACCATGGTGCTTTACAAAAATTCTCAAACCTGTGGTGGCCCTCCTCAGGAGCCGGGGTGTTCGTCTAATCATCTATCTAGACGACATCTTGATCATGTCTCAATCCCTAGAATCTATCCACACTCATACCTATTGGACCTTATCTTTGTTGTCCAATCTTGGATTCATTATAAACTCCAAGAAATCTATTCTGACCCCTTCTCAGGGTATAGAGTTCCTGGGTTTCCTAGTGAACTCCCTGGATGCCACTCTCAGCCTACCCTCACGGAAATTGAAAACTATTCGGAGGGAAATCTATTCGATCCTAAACAAGAATCTAATATCCTTACGCTCCCTTGCCAGGGTAGTAGGCCTTCTCTCGGCCTCTATTCAAGCAATTTTTCCTGCTCCTCTGCATTACCGAGCACTTCAACGCCTCAAGGCCCAACACTTGAGAGAAGGCTTAGGTTATTCAGACGAAATCTCTTTGACCCCAGAAACCAGGGAAGAACTTCTATGGTGGCTTCACCATGTCCAATCCTGGAATGGGAAGACTATCTTCGCATCCTTCCCAGATATTACCATAGAATCCGATGCGAGTCTAGCTGGCTGGGGCGCGAGATGCGGAACCCGTTCCACGGGAGGAAAATGGTCCCCTCAAGAATCTCTCTTGCACATAAATTGTTTGGAGCTTTTGGCAGGTTCTTTCGCTCTAAAGAGTTTTGTGAAAGACAGAACCCATTGCTGCGTACTCCTGCGGATGGACAACATATCTGCGGTCCAGTATGTCAACAAGTTGGGGGGCACCAAATCACAAGAACTGACCAACCTTGTCAAAGGATTTTGGCACTTTTGTCTAGACAGACATATTGTCCTAAAGGCAGAGTACCTTCCTGGCCTCTCAAACACAATTGCAGACTGGAACTCCCGTTACCTGGCCGACTCCAGCGATTGGATGCTAGATCCAGCTGTCTTCCATCAATTAAACCATCTCTGGGGACCTCTAACGCTAGACCTGTTCGCGTCACGTCTCAATCGGCAAGTCACCGATTTCTACAGTTGGCGTCCGGATCCAGACGCTTTGGGTTCAGACGCATTCACCCAGATATGGCCATCAGGGACCCTATATGCGTTCCCTCCATTCATGATGATTCCCAGGGTTCTACTCCAGACACTCTCACAAAAGGCCACTGTAGCCATCATAACCCCCTGGTGGCCTACCCAGTCGTGGTTTCCCCAAATCCTGGGAATGCTGACAGACGTCCCAAGAATTCTTCCCTTGTCTCAGGATTTATTAACCAATCCGTCAGGGGAACCTCATCCTCTGATCCTGTCGGGGAATCTTTCTCTAGTAGCTTGGCTGATCTCGGGGCTCCCGAACCAGACATCCCGTTTTCTCAATCTACTAGAGACATCCTCTCAGAAGCGTGGGCTCCAGGTACCAGATCTAATTACAGATCTGCCTGGAAACTTTGGCTTAATTGGTGCACACAAAGGGACCTGGATCCCATTCATGCACCTGTAGCCTGCATCCTTAATTACTTGTCCTCTGAATTTGATTCAGGTAAAGCTTACCGTACATTAAATCTCTATCGCTCAGCCATTTCAGCTCAGCATTCTCCCATTGATGCCTTACCTTTGGGCAAACACCCCCTAGTTTGCAGGCTCCTTAGGGGCATTCGTTTAAAACGTCCTCCCCTACCCAAATACGTGTCTACCTGGGATGTTAATTTAGTTTTACAACTACTTGATTCATGGGATGATTATGATTCTCTCTCTCTCAAGCTCTTAAGTTTTAAGCTTACTATGCTCTTATGTCTCATATCCTTTAAACGGGTCTCAGATGTTAGAGCCCTAGACTTGACGCAAAGACAATACACCCTATGTCCTATGTCCTCTTTACTGTTCATAGACGAACAAAAACCAATTTGAAGTCTATTTTCTATCCTGCTTTCCCTCATAATCCCTCCCTATGTGTAGTTCGTTGCCTTAAAGCTTATGAACTCCAGACATCGGATTTTAGAAACCCGTCCTATCATCAATTACTCATTTCATTTCGTAAACCCCATCTTCCTGTCTCTTCACCCACTTTGGCGAGATGGGTTAAACTCACCATGTCCATGGCTAACATTGACATCTCAAAATTTGGGGCCCATTCCACCAGGGGAGCAATGTCTAATAAAGTACTGCAATCTGGTGGCTCTCTGGCAGACATTCTTAAGGCGGCCGACTGGTCATCGGAATCCACGTTCAAAACTTTCTATTTTAGACCAGAACCTCATGTCTCCTCAGTAATATTATAACTATTATGCTTATTTAGCTTTAAACTTGCATAATACAAGCCTCCTGTCTGCCATAAAATTCAAGATTTTCATAGCCCCTTGTGCCTGAAAATATAGATTTTATAAAAGACAGGAGGCGA
>VKOC01017895.1:0-10218 GCA_009364415.1 Spea multiplicata
TGTGTGTCTTACTGTGTGTGTGTGTGTCTTACTGTGTCTGTGTGTGTCTTACTGTGTCTGTGTGTGTTTTACTGCGTGTGTCTTACTGTGTTCATAGCTTATTCAGTTATTGTAATAAATATTTTAGCCCATTTTTTAGCTCAAAATATTTTTTCCTTTTTTTTCTCCTCTAAAATCTAGGTGCGTCTTATCAGCAGGTGCGTCTTATAGAGCGAAAAATACGGTAGTTTTGTTTCTGCTCAGACACTGGGAAACAATTGGTAGCTGCTGGACATAAGGTCAAGATCATCATAAAGCCAATCTTTACAACATGAAACCCGCTTGGGAAGACTGTTCCTTATTATTAACAGAAGTGATGCAGTTAATGCAAACGTCATAATTTCACAAAAGTCTTCATCAACCCGTATTTGTTCCAAGACTTTTAGAGAGGTCTCTTTGTATTCACATCTGCCTGTTTCCTTTGTGAATGTTAAATTATGGATCATGATTAAAGTAGACCAGTCAGTCACTGCAATACAGCATTTCCTGGTTTGATGTTACTTTCAGTTTTCTTTTTACAATATTCAATGTTCATAAGCAATTCTATAAACATTTTAACATGACCTTTTAATCCTTCTCTGAGTTAGACAACACAGTACCTGAAACCATTTTCTTTACTGAAAGGACATGTCTGAACATCTTATGAACAATTAAATCATCTGAAAAATAATTTAAAACATAATGGTGTGTACAGCCCACAGTTTAGTAGGAGATGAACTTCAGATGGAAAAAGAGACCTTAGAAGTCCCAAAAGCTTAGGTGATTGGACATCTTTTTCTATATTAGCCTGATAAAAGGTATTACTTTCTACTAAAGACTATTTTCTTCTAGATCAATATGGCTCTACCCACTTCCTTTTTTAAGATTTATGGACAGATCTAGATTTGCATCTTTTTGTTTTGTATGTAATTTTTTTCACACTTTCAGTCAGTATGTATGTCTGTGGGGTGTACTATGAAAATGCTTGAAACTAAGTTTTTTAAATATATACAATTTGTTGTGACATCATGCACTGAATAATCTACATTTAAGAGATGTATAATGAGAATTGGAGGATAAAAATTTACAGGGTATTTGCAGACCAGAGATGAGGGACGAAAGGCTGCAGAGGAATAGAAATCTGGAGAGGTAGCAAGCAATGGGGGTGAGAAAGAAATATGAAGGACAACACAATCACTGACCCCTTAGGAGCAGAGGCTAGCTGGTCATGACAGTTCTGAAGTTATCTGAGATAATAAACCAGTTAAAGTAATGTGGTAATAGACAGTAATGTTATGTAATGTTAGGTAAATCATTTTCAGTCACCTCATTAATTGTATGTATATATTTGTAATGTACATTGGAGTCCGTTTTACATTGAGTTTATTGCATACAACCACAAACATTTGTTTTTCTTTAAATTACAAACTGGACTTCTGGGCCATTTTTCTCCTCCTTCTGTAAACTTGCTTTTGCTGCTAGAATACTCAAAGCGGAGCTGTCATTTTCACAAATAATATTAAACTAAATACCTTCATTAAAACTAACTATGACTAACAACCTGTGCTTATTTTTGCGTAATATCCGGTTGAATTGTTTTGGAGATAGTTTAACTGTTGCATTCGTAAAAGCTGAGATCTGGGTCTGAATCTGAGCAACATTATCTAATCAATTTCCTGTCCTGAAGTTCTCTTGCTTCTCCTCAAACTCCTCCTTACAAAGGAGCGAGTCAACTACCACTAAACAATAGGGCTATGGTAATATAGTAGGGCAGATCTCAAGAAAAGGGAGTTAAATGCATTTCCCATCTTATACATAAACTGCTGTGAAAAAGTATTTGCCCCCTTCCCAAGCTCTTCTATTGGTGCATATTTATTTATTGGGCAAAGAGAACACAAGTAAACACACAATGCACATTTTTAAGGACAATTTCATGCATAGAAGGAAAAAAAGCTATCTAACCCATGATTACTGTTGGCCCAGTTTAATCTAGACATCCATTAAATAGGTAAGTAGCAAAGGTAAGTAGGCTAAAATGCCTCAAAAAGCAGCACATGGTGATGCAAAGTAAAGAAATGCAAGAACAGATGAGAAACAGTCACTGAAATCTATCAGTTTGGAAAAGGTTACAAATCCATTTCTAAGGCTCTGGGACTCCACCCAACAATGGTGACATCTGGCACGAAGCTAACAAAGCATTCAACAATAAGAGCATCATACCAACAGTCAAATACAGTGGTGCTACTGTGATGGTCTGGGGTTGCTTTGCTGCTATAGGATCTGGACAACTTGCCATTATTATGGAACCATGAGTCCTACTCTCTACCAGAATCCGGTAGGAGAATGTCCGGCAATCTATTTGTGACGTAAAGCTCAAGTGCAGTTGGGTTATGCAGCAGGACAATGATCCAAAACATATCAGCATGGCTCAAAAGAAACAAAATGGAGGTTTTGGACTGACTAGTAAAAGTCTTGACTTGAATCTAATTAAGATGCTGTGGCATCACCTTAAAAAGGCAGTTTGTGCTTGAAAACCCTCCAATATGGCTGAATTGAAACAATTCTGCCAAAAAGAGCGGACCAAATTTCTTCAACAGCGATGTAAAAGACTGATAGGCAGTTATCGCACACATTTAATTGCAGTTGTTGGAATCAAGGATGGCACAACCAGCTTAGGAGGGCAATTACTCTTTGACATGGGTGATACTGGTTTTGATTAACTTTTTACCTTGAATAAATGAAATGAGTATTCTCACATTGTTTTATATTAAAATGAGTTGGATGAATTAGTTGAAAAAGGCCTGCTCATTCATTTAAGCAATAACCACCTGCAATGTTCAGGAGGTTTTCTAGTTTTCTTAAAAAAATGTTTTAACCTAGGAGAAATTAAAAAGCATTGTGTTTTGCTGAACTGTAAAATGTAAAAAAATCTAAAAATGTTGTTGCCAGTTGATATGCAACGCTCACAGTAATAATTTCCGAATTCCATAGATAACCGCTCCTTACACCAGAGGTTACGGTCACTAACGCAGAATTAACTGGGTACTTTACTTTAACCTTTCAAGTGGCCTGTAATGATGAGTAGACAAATTTGTAGATTTTCATGTGGGAAGAGTCTGACTCCATCCCTGAAATAACAAAGAATCCATTGTTATCACAGACCCATATATTCACATTGCAAACATACCATTGTCTCCATCAGTTTGCCAGCTCTGTTTCAACACAGATTTTACTCTCTCAGTGTCAGAATGTGACATCAGGGTTCGACAAACCCCAGACACCAGAAAGTAGGAATTTTAAAAATAATACATAAAAGTACTTTGATTATTGATAATTAAAAAAGTCCCTTTTTATTTAATAGACAATGTTAAAGAAGTGATGTTGAAGTGAAGTGCGCACTGTAACAATTTCAAATCACAATATTGGTTCTATTAAAAATTCTTAGGTTTATACACAAATCATGTTAAGCATTTCAGTTTGATGTGGGTTCTGTAATGCTACTGCACTATTTAAAAAAAAACTGAAAGAAAAGGGGGAAGTGCAAATGTGTCTACATGTGTGATGTGACATGTTTATTGCTAATTCACACAACATTCTGCAATACAATCACTCTTTTGGAATGCTGTGATGGAGAAAGTGTTTGCTTGGTGAATATTGCATCATTTGTTATGATGTTTAGTGCTGATAAGTGATATGACTCATTGCATACCGCTGCTCAGCTGAACTAATGAAAATGACATATTTCATGGGTAAGATTGCAGTACAGGGAGATTTACTGGCTTTGGTTTGAAGAAGATTAGGCAGAAGTCCTTGCATTACAAATATTGAATGCTTCTAGTTATTTTATATGACTAAACCAATAATTGGTAAAACACTACACCAGATCACTACCACACACTTAATTATTTGTACATTTTTGCAAATATTTTTACATCACGGTAAATGCAGCAGAATATAGATACTGTGTTTAGAAACCCAAAGACAAGATTTATAAAAAAAAGTCACTGAATTGTATCATCTACTAAACAAATAGTTAAAACGGATCTGTCACTTTTCCCAAATCCAAGATTTTACAGATTTATGCGCAAATTATAGATGGAACCGACTTGAAGAAATATATCTTCCTTTCCTCACGATCTTGTTGAATATTATTTTCCATAATGTTATCTTTCATCTGTTGTTAAATTGCTGTCAAACAAGGTTCATTCACTATGAAACACTCACTCTTCTTCATTGCTACACTTGGGGTTGCCACATGTCTCAGTCTGACAGTACAATCAAGGAAAAAAAGGTAAATCCAGAGAAACAGACTTTGTGAAGGATGTGGGTACTGGATTAGGTGGGAGTCTCTGTGCAGGGACAGGTTCAGGCTCAGAACTCTGTATGGGTGCTGGCTATTTTCTAGGCGCCATCTAGAGAAACAGAACTTACAGATGGCAGCAGGCTGGAGAACTGGCAGGGGAGGCTGGCAGAGAAGGTCAGATGAGCCAAGGTCATACACAGATAAAACAATACAAGGTACCAAAGGATGATTAAAAGAAAAATCTCAGTCCAAGCCAAAAGGTCAAAATCAGGACAAAACTGTAACAAGGTCAAAGTCCAATGCCAGGGGTCAAAAACTAGAAGACTCTGAAGAGACAATCATCAACGAATAACGCAGGAAGTGTTATGCTCCAGCAAAGGAGCCTGGTAGCAACCCTGGTATATATATATATATATATATATATATATATATATGCCCTTAATTGCCACAGGTGTGACGGGATCCTGACACATACACTTGATGTGGACATCAATGTCGCCTTACGTGATCCCACAGTAGTAGTGTGGCAGCACACACTGTGTGCAAGCTGCATTGAAGACAGGCTGAGGTGTGTGTTAGTGTGAATCGGTGTGTGAGTGTCTGGGTGTGTGTTAGTGTGAATAGATGTGAATGTCTAGGAGTGTGTGATAGCATGACTGTGTGTATGTGTCTGACATGTCTGACCTCTTAATTGTCTTTATTTTGGTTTTCTCCATTTAAGCGAGTTGGATTACTTTACATTGCAGTGTGAGGCAACTTATTGAGTTGGCTGAGATCCCATACTCATTATGGGATCTCAGCCAACTCAATAATAACTGTAAAGAGTGAGTGGGCAGGAATTCCAGAATAAGTCTGGGGTATCAGCCAACTCCATAAATGGTCTCTTTACAGTTTTTATTGGGTTTTCTGAGATCTCAGACATAATCTGAGATCTCAGCCTACTCAATAAGCGGCCTCTTCACAGTAGTACCTTCTGATTAATGTTGATGGAAGTCTATTATTCACAGAACTTGAGAACAGCTACTGTGCTAGCATTGAGAAGGTTACATGTCCTTTGTCACGCGCGCCGCCGCCGCAGCTCCCTCTCCGGCTGCTAATGCCGGCTCGTCCGGCGCCGGCAACCCCACCTCTGTCCCTCACCCGGGTTACCGACGAGTAACGCGCGCCGCTGCTACCCTTACCTTGGCCGCTCACGCTGGGTCCCCCGTCGTCGACAGCTCCACCTCCGGTCCTGCTTCGTCGGGCGCGCGCACCCGCTCACGTTCCAGGCGTGTGGCCGCGCACACTCGCCGGGGAAACGGCGGAAGTGCGCCATCTGGTGGTGGCACCAGCCAACGCACCTGAAATCAATTTAGGGCGCGACAGGCTCTACGGCGCGGCTGATGACGTGAGTGTTTCCTTTCCTATTTAAACCCCATTTGTTTGCCTAGTCTTTGCCCGTTCTAAACGTTCTCTAGCGTTGGGTGTGCTATATTTCTGATATATTCCTGATATATTCCTGCCTTGTGTACCGACCTCTTGCCTGTTTATACGACCACGATTCTTCTCTGCCTGCCTACGAACCCGGACCTGTTTACCGTTTTGCACCTGATCTACCTGCCCTGACCTCGGATTGTTGTTGACCTTGCTGCCTGCTTTTGCCCTCGACCTCGGACTGTGTTCTGGACTTTCTTTACGCTGTGCTTACCTGCATTGTTGGATCCCTCATCTACCTGACCGTAACAGTAGAACGGGCCATACATGGATCCCGCGGATATGGCACGGCTGCAAGCCCGGCAGGACCTCCAAGACCAGCGTCTTGCCGCGCAGTCCACACAGCTCCAAACGCTGGAACAAAAGGTCGACGCCATGACTGATCTTCTGCGTTCTCTGACCGCCCTCCCGTCGGTTCATAGGGAGGTCTCCCACGAGGGTATGGGGGCTGTTGCTAGGTTCCCGCTACCCGAGAAGTATTCCGGGGACCCAAAGGAATGTCGTGGTTTCCTCAACCAGTGTATGCTTCACTTCCGAAACCATCCCCAGGCGTTCCAAACATCATCCAAGAGGGTATCATTTATCATATCCCTACTTAAGGGTGATGCATTGCTGTGGGCCTCACCTCTGGTGGAGCAAGAATCCTATCTTCTGGAAGATTGTCCTGCTTTTATGGAATCCATACGAACTGTTTTTGATGCTCCGGGTCGTAAAGAGACCGCCGAGTCCTCTCTGCTTGAACTCCAGCAAGGCCGTAAGACCTTGGTCCAATACACCGTTGAGTTTCGCACCCTCGCCCATGAGACCAACTGGGAAGAAGGCGCCCTCAAGGCCGCTTACAGAAAAGGACTCAACGACAAAATCAAAGACGGCCTCGTGTACCACGACACACCTACGGATCTCGAAGAGTACATCGCCCTCTGTGTCAGGGTGGACAAACGGATCCAGGAAAGGACATCAGAGAACAACAGAGGAAAAAGACCTGGAACCTACACTCCAGGACCCACAAGACCTTCTTCGTCTCCTCTTCCGTCCGTCTCTGCTTCAGAGGAGCCCATGGAAATAGGAACCGTCCGCAAGCTCTCCGAGGCCGAGAAAAAATACAGAAGACTACAAGGACTCTGTCTCTATTGTGGTCAAGCCGATCACCTGTTGTCTACCTGTCCTCTCAGACCGGTAAAAGAGAACGCTTAGGGGTCACAGGAGGAAGCTCCCTAAGCGCAAGCCGTTTCCCTATTCCTCCCAACACACGCATGACAGTACCCATAACGCTCCGTTGGGAGAATCACTCCGTGGCCACTCGGGCCTTCCTTGATTCCGGAGCAGCTGGCGTTTTTATGGACCAGCAATGGGCACTGACACATCGCATACCACTCCACACCAAGGAAGCACCCTCTCTGGTGGCTTCTGTCGACGGCTCTCTTTTGGGAACAGGGATCGTCACTCAGGAGACCAAACCATTGACCCTTCGAGTAGGGGTCACTCACCAGGAACGACTCACGTTTGAGTTAATCAAATCCCCTAATGCCTCTCTTATCCTGGGATATCCGTGGTTCCGTCACCACAACCCGATCATAGACTGGCAAAGAGGCGAGATCCTGTCATGGAGCCACCAGTGTCAAAAGCACTGCATCCTACCCTGTCGACGCCTCAATCTCATACTCGAGATCGCTCCTACTGACCCCAGGTCTCTCGTCCCAAGACACTACTGGGACTTTTTGGATGTGTTCTCCAAAAAGGACGCAGAGAGATTACCACCACATCGGGCCTATGATTGCGCCATCAACCTGTTGCCAGGCTCCGATCCACCACGGGGCCGCACCTATCCACTGTCTGAACCTGAGAACAAGGCTTTAGAACAGTACATCAAGGAAAGCCTGGAAAAAGGTTTCATTCGTCCGTCCTCATCCCCTGCTGGTGCCGGTTTTTTCTTCGTGGCCAAAAAGGAAGGCTCATTGCGGCCATGCATCGACTACAGAGGATTGAATCGCATCACTATAAAGAATCGTTACCCGCTTCCCCTCATCACGGAGATCTATGACCTCCTAAAAGGAGCGAAGATCTTTACCAAGTTGGATCTCAGGGGTGCGTACAATTTAATCCGTGTCAAGTCAGGGGACGAATGGAAGACGGCATTCAACACCAGATTCGGGCATTACGAGTACAACGTTATGCCCTTCGGGTTATGTAACGCTCCTGCTATATTCCAGGCCTTCGTCAATGACGTTTTCAGGGATATGCTCCTGTCCCACGTCATCGTGTACTTGGATGACATCCTCGTATATTCTCCTACGCTTGAATCCCATCGACATCATCTGAAGGCCGTGTTACAGAGACTACGAGAGAACGGTCTATACGCCAAGGCCGAGAAATGCGCCTTCGAGAAAACCAGCCTGCCCTTCCTTGGATATATCGTCTCTTCCGACGGTCTCCATATGGATCCGGCTAAACTCGAGGCCATCACAGCATGGCCCCTTCCTCGTACACTCAAAGCCATCCAACGGTTCCTTGGCTTTGCCAATTACTACCGGCGCTTCATCCGGAACTACTCCGCCATAGCGGCTCCCATCACCGCCATGACAAAAAAGGGGGTTGATCCTACCCTATGGACCCAAGAAGCCAGAAAGGCGTTTGAGAACCTGAAACAAGCCTTCATCTCGGCTCCTGTCCTTCTACGTCCGGATCCAACAAAACAATATCTCTTGGAGGTCGATGCCTCCGAAACCGGTGCCGGGGCTATATTGTCACAGCGCAAAGAACAAACCACGAAATACCATCCCTGTGCCTTCTTCTCGAAGCGCTTTTCCGCAGCCGAACAGAACTATGATGTCGGTAACCGTGAGCTCCTGGCCATCAAAATGGCATTTGAGGAGTGGCGTCACCTACTGGAAGGTACCGAACAACCTGTGGTCGTTGTGACAGACCACAAGAACCTTGAGTACATTGAAAGTGCTAAACGGTTATGCCCTCGCCAGGCACGGTGGTCGCTCTTTTTCACACGTTTTAACTACTACATCACATACAGGCCAGGTACCAAGAACATCAAGGCTGACGCTCTATCCCGTCAATTCGATCATCAATACGATCGGCGCTGCGACGATCCCATCATACCCTCCACGCGGCTCATCGCCAGCTTGTCTACCCACACGATGAGCCGCATCCGTATGTCCCAAAGGTCCATTCCGTCCACTGAACGTCCTCCTCCAGGTCGTCTCCATGTACCTCCCAAATATCGCACGGACGTCCTTCGCTGGGGTCACGATTCCCTGCTGGCGGGCCACTCTGGCTTCCGGAAAACGATGTTCCTCATCCGTCGTTCCTTCTGGTGGCCGTCCCTGGCCAGGGATATCCGGTCCTATATCGCTGCCTGTCATACATGTGCACGACAGAAGTCCCCCCGGACGCGTCCACAAGGACTCCTGCATCCACTTCCCGTCCCTACGGCTCCCTGGACACACGTCTCTCTGGACTTTGTCGTGGATCTACCTAGGTCCCAAGGTAACACCACCATCCTGGTGGTTGTTGATCGCTTCTCCAAGCAAGCCCACTTTATCCCTTTGCCGCGCCTGCCTTCCTCTATGCAACTGGCCGACATCTTTATCAAAGACATTGTCCGCATACATGGCCTTCCTCTACACATGGTATCCGATCGAGGCACGCAGTTCGTATCCAGCTATTGGAAACACCTTTGCCGTAAGCTCGGCATACAACTCCACTTGTCATCTGCCTACCACCCACAGACCAATGGGCAAACGGAAAGAACAAACCAAACCCTCAAGCAATACCTGAGGATGTACAGTAATGTACGTCAGGACAACTGGGCATCTCTCCTCCCGCTCGCTGAGATGACGTACAACGGGTCCCTGCACGAATCCATCGGCAGTACCCCATTCTTTGCTGCGTTGGGTTACCACCCGGTGATCCTACCTCCACCGTCTTCTCGTTCCTCCTCTGCTGTGCCGGCAGTCGACCGTCGTGTGGCTGACATGCGAAAACATTGGAGTTCACTTCGCAACGTTCTCTCCAGTGCCCAGCATCGCTGTAAGCGGGCGGCTGACGCCAAACGATCGTCTCCCCCGGATTACAAAGTAGGTGACAGGGTATGGTTGTCGACTCGCAACATCCGCTTGCGACAACCGTCCAGGTCCTTGGGCCCCCGTTACATTGGGCCCTTTCGCATCAGTAAACGTCTAAACGACGTGTCCGTGTCCCTTGACCTCCCCCCTACTATGCGGATTCCTCGGTCCTTTCACGTCTCTCTGCTCAAGCCTTACGTCTCCAACCGTCACTCCGTTCCTCTCCAGCCTCCTGCTCCACTTGTCGTCCGGGGCCATGACGAATATGTCGTCGATCGGATCCTCGATTCCCGCCGGGTGCGGAATGGACTCCAGTACCTTGTTGCCTGGAAGGGGTACGGTCCTGAG
>VKOC01017897.1:0-36488 GCA_009364415.1 Spea multiplicata
CCCAGTGGGCCTCCATACCAGTCAGCCCTGCCAGTGGGCCTGAACCGTCAGCCCACCCAGTGGGCCTCCGTACCAGTCAGCCCTGCCAGTGGGCTTCCTGCCGTCAGCCCACCCAGTGGGCCTCCGTACCAGTCAGCCCTGCCAGTGGGCTTCCTGCCGTCAGCCCACCCAGTGGGCCTCCGTACCAGTCAGCCCACCCAGTGGGCCTCCGAACCGTCAGCCCACCCAGTGGGCATCCTGCACAGAGACTTACTGCTTTTACTTGCTGTGATATCACCTATACCAATACAGTACCTTTCCCCATATTCTGTTGTGCTGTGTGTTATTGCGCCTGTCCGTACCACACCACTTGCCATCATGCATCGTGGGGTACAAACAGAACCCCTTGTATCCCCTGCTACTGGGCTCCTACCCGACCTGCTTACCAGGGTCCTGACATAGCTATATCTGCACATCCCTTCCAAGATTCCCAGCAGCTGTCGCAGAATACTTGCTGATAGGGGGTGCCTGGCATCTGGGCACCAGCAACCCTGCTTAATCCGGAGCAAAACCACAAAGTGCTTGGACATATCCGCCTAGCCCTGCAACTTAAACAGGAAGGCCAATGCTGACATGCTCCTGTCCACCCATGATGGGGAGGCCCCACCCAATGCCAAACCCGTTACAAACCACAGTAGAACATTCAAGTGGCCCCCTTCACCCAACACAGAGCCCGTCAAGCCCATAAAACGATCCCACTTCCGCCAAACCCTGTCCTACACAACCCAAGTAGCTGCTGTAATGGAAGACCTCATCCATCCCGCAAGCATACGGCCCCGAGAATCCACATAACTTCTCGACAGAGCAGGCCCTCCTGATGAAACCGCTCCCACTGAAAGTGAGCGAGAGAATCGGTCATCACATTCAGGTAGCCCGGAACATGCTTTGCCCGAAAAGACACGATCAACTCCATACACAGCAGTATGAACCAGCAGAGCAACCGCACCACCGAGGGAGAAGAGGCACACAAAATGTTAATAGAATAGTCAGTAAAGAAGATAACTCTGTGGTTGCACATCCCACACAACTTAAGGGCCACTAATAGAAACAGCTCTAGGAAATTCCTAATGAGCAGGCTGGAAAACCACTCCTCTGGCAACTTGGTTGTGCACTATTGACCACTGAAGTGAGCCCCAAACCCCATGCTACTAGACGCATCCTTGTGTAGAAGGACTCAGCAAAAGATTTCCCAGACAGCAAGATTGGCTCGCAAGCAATTACCCGAAATCAGCCTGCAAGTAACATTAAGGTGCCCCAACAGCGATTGAAGTAGCCTCAACAAAACTTTCCTAGTGGAGCGCATCTTCCCCGCCCCCAACACTGTGGTCAGACCTGTTATCCAGAGCCTGGGAGCCCAAACTTCAACAGCTGGTCTGTGCCATCATTGTCCCTTGCCCTCCTCTCCAACGTACACTCTGGCACACATATGTAAATACACTTATACAAATTACAGACACTTACTCATACTCACTAGCACACACATACACATTAATTCTAACACACATCCATGCTCACAAACACACAATTACACATCCATGCTCTCACACACAATTACTGTGTTTGCATTCAGTTTTCTGTGTCGATAATTTTTATTTTTACAAGATAGCGCTTGCCAGCTTAATTGCACATTTATTTTATTCCCATCATGATTTATCACAGGTCACTTCCTTTTTCTTTTTTTTCTTTACCTACAAAACATGTAATAGTATCATTGCAAAGTTTTAAAGTGTTCTCTGAGAATCATACGCCATCTGATTAAGAATCTTCAAGATACAAAACCCTCTCTTAGCTCACAAGCAGGTAAAAGTGGTGTGTAGATTTATTTCTGTCTAGTTATGAGTTTCAAGTCAAGTGTGTATTTGATGTAATTGACTGTATCATGATTTGTCTTTCATATTCATCTTCTTTATTTAGTTATATGGTGTTGATGTAGATGTCTGTGTTGGAACCTAATATGTACATTAAACATCTGTGACAAAAGAACCTCAGCCTTCTCATTGTGACTGGGCAGCATAATTACACATCCATGTTCACATACATACATATATGCAAAAACATATATGTTACCTCCCACCCCATGCCCGCCCCTTGCTTACTTCTCACCACTCCTGATAGCTTTCTGTCAGGCTGCTCTCACGCTGTCCAAGCGGCCTTGGTTTCACTGCGGGGTCATATGACTTTACATGACCACATGACCTCAATATTTCCTGTCTTCCCGTGCCAGTTCAAAGTAGCCTAGAAAGGGCCCTCCATAACTGGACCAGGGTGGTCCAGGTCGGAATGGCCTTTTCTAAACAATTTTGAACCAGTATGAGGAGACAAGAACAAGGGGTCACTGCAACCCCTGTAGTTACGCCATTGTCCAGTACATGCTGGCCACCCTCTGTGACCCAAGGGTTAAGGGAAAGTTGGCCCTTAAAAATAATTTTAAAAGCTGGGACATGCTGTAATGGATGTGAGATAGGGCCGGGAGGCAGGAGTCCGATATGCAGGTATATATTCATGAGCACAAAGCTATAGGCACCTACACCAAAAGAGACACGTGTAAGATAGGTAAAATACAAAGTCCCACCATGTAGCATTGAAATAGAATATCAATGGACTTGAACTCACTGGTGTGTTATCACCTGGTTCTCTTATGGACTGAACCCTGCCTCCCTCACCTGACCTCGTCAACAGGCTTTAAAAATCAGCCTCACTTCCAGCCCAGTATTTGGTTGTGTGTTTTTGCTGCTGGATGTCCTATAATTATATGCCTGATGTCCTGGACTTTGACCTCTGCTTTGCTAAATGTTTATGAACCCTGCCTGCCGGCCCTGACTTCTACATTATGTTTGACTCTACTTTTGGATATCCCCTGTCTGTATTGCATACCTGTTTTACCCTCGTGCACTCTCACTGTTCAAGTGATTCCTCCATCCTGTTGCTCTGAGCAAGGGTGTGCGCCATCTCCTGGATCTGGTTATTATGTTAGGACTTACCAGCCCAGTTGCAGGAGAAGGCCACACCCATATTAGGCAGATGGTCGTAATGGTATGGCTGTATATATAACATACATATTGACTCTATACATATAGTGCTAGTTTGGATATGTCTGAAAGAGTGTATATATGTAGGTATATTTGCAGGAGAATATATGTTGATATGCATTTACCAGGATGAGAAGGTAAGCATGTATGTGTCAGATAGCATGTTTTCTGGACTGTCCAATTCATTACCCGAGCCCCACCATCCAGTGCTCTGAAGAACATATTTCCAACCAACACAGTGATGGTAGAATGACTAGCTGTGTCACAACAGCTTGAAGCTGAAACGTAACTCCTGTGCCTAAATCACAATTTGAAAATATTTGTGAGGCTTGTGATCTGGACAAACCAAACAAATGGCCTCCTCAAGTCACCCCAATAACGTATGCCAAATGTTAAGGAGAGGAGTGTGTTTTGTTTAGCTGCCATACCTGGGAACTTTTTTAAATGATCTGACCTTGAGACTCTTCAAATATGAACCTTTTAATAGCCCATGGTAAAGACTACATGCAGTGAGTGACGAAATGTGTTAACCAAATGGCTCTAATACCAGTCCTTGTGGAAACGTTAACTAATCATTATTTAAAGATACACTTAATTGAGTCACCCGCATTCAAGCAGGGATATTAACCATAATACAGTGGGGAATAAAACACCAAGTAAGAGTCTTATATAGCATCACAGCAGCATAAGATTGGATGGAGTCAGCTGCAAACTGTGTGACCTTGAGAATCAGTCCTTGCACACTGAAATTGGGACAAAATCCTAAGGCGCAGGGTCAAACCCTAAGAGTTCCCAGCTAGGCAAATAGGATCTATACTCATCTGTGAAGCACAGGTAGATTATGATAGGGTTACATATTAGAAGCCTAGTGTTTTTCTCTTTTTTATTGAACCCATGATATAATGGCATTAATAAGTATCACCTTCAAATGTGTGATATAGTCCATGGAAGGTTCTTGCATTTTTTCATATATTCCTTAGCCTGCTTGATGCATTAGAACAGCGGCATCCAACGTGCATCCCACCAGACATCAAGGTTCAGTATGCATGATATCTGCAGTGGTCCAGGAGGCAGGTTGAACGGGGTCACACAACATCTCATTGTGTGACACTGCAGGAGTAGCACGGCAGCTTGCCGGACAGCCTGCATCAAAGACTGCGGTTTTGCAAGGTAAGTTGCATGTGTGTGTCTATGTATGTTTGTGTATCTGTCTGAGTATTTTAGAGTAGGTCTTGGTATGTTAGTGCGTGTCTGGGTGTGTCAGTATGTGTGGGTATGTTAGTCTGTGAACCTGTGTATTTGGGTATGTTAGTGTGTGTGTGCGTGTGAATAAATTACTGTGTCTTTGGGGATGAGTGCTTGGGTATGTTAGTGTGTATAGGGTTAGTCTAGTGTGTGAACATGTGTCTTTGGGTATGTTAGTGTGTGTGTGTGTGCGTGCGTGCGTGTCTGGGTATGCGACACACACTCACACTCCTGATGAAGTGGCCCACTGCAGAAAAAACTTGGACACTCCTGCATTAGAAATTGTTGCTTGCTACTATTACATTTATGCAATTAAGCCGCATCCAACACCCATCCAGATTAAGATGTCTGAAGATATCTATATGTTGTTTTCTTTCTCGGATAGAAGAAGTTCATACTCATTATCATTTCTGAAAGTAATGGCCTGGTATCCATTATCTGAGTGCTCATGTTGTACTTCATAATCATTCACAGCTCTTGGCGCCTGACTGGCACAGGACTGGCAATTATTCACATTTGCTGAAGCTGCGTCTGCTCTCTCAACCAGTTGGTTCATTCTAGGTATGAGAAAACATTGTTAAAGAAACAAAACAAATTAAACATCAACAGTTATTCACTAACCCATGAGTTTGCAGGTGTTGATAATTACAGCTCAATTATGTATTTTCACTAAAATACTATGTTTGAGGAAAAAAATGCTTGTTTGGATGATCGAGCCAGGACAAATTGGACTAAAGTCCAATTTGCAAAATCATTATTGCCAGCTTGCATTTCTATTTTTACAACATTACACTATACACTGTGGGCTGATTTTATAGGGGACTAATCACTATCCACAAACCACCTTGGTTTTATACCTTGAGAGGGAAACTACATACTTACATGATATAGATTTTTACACTATTGCATCTAAAACAAGAGGTCAGTCAAATATTATCTTATTGCAGATACAGATGTTTTATTTGGTTAATCCAGCAGTCTCCAGCACAGCATTACAAACTAACTCATCATCATATTGAATGAGAGATTTTATATTAGATATATTGAAAAGGTGGAATTTCAGTAATTGGGATATACCGTATTTGCTCGATTCTAAGACGACCCCTCAAAATTTGAATATTAATTTAGGGAAAAAAAAGAAAAAGCCTAAATATAAGACTACCTTATAGGAAAAAAAAGTTTTACTAGTAAATATTAATTCACATGTGAACAATGTTTTTTAAATTTAATAAAAAGTAGGATTGAGAAAAAAAAATTTGTTTTGTTTTTATTTCCTTTTATTTGCCAACCTGTCCCCAGTTATGAACCCCCCCAGATATGCCTTATACCCCCTTATGTGCCACTCTGCCCCCGAAATACCTTATACCCCTCTATGCCGCTTTGCCTTCCAGATATGTTTTTTAACCTCCCATATGCCACTTTGCCTCCAGATATGCCTTATACACCCATATATGCCACTCTGCCTCCCTGATATTCCTTTTATCCCCCTTTATGCCACTGTGCCTCCAGAAATCCCTTATACCCCCATATGCCACTCCGCCTCCCTGATATTCCTAAATGCCACTCTGCCTCCAGAAATCGCTTATAACCCCATATGCCACTTGTGCTTCAGATTGCTTGGTGTCTAGTGGGGGCGGCCGGTGGAGGTCTGTGCGATGTAGATCTCCTCTGCTGCTGGCAGGTTCTTCCGCCAGGGCTTCTATGACTGAGCAATGGAAGGTCATGTCACGCCGGTGTTCTGTTATAGAAGCCCCGACGGAAGTGCTGGCAGCAGTGGAGGTTGTCTGTGTGTATCCCACAAACGCTCAATGGCTGCCAGAAAGGAGGATCCAGGTTTCCTGCAGCGCTTCAGGGGATCCTCCTCCCTGGAATAAGGTTTTAATCAGATAAGCTGATTTTTTTGCTTGCTTGATGGTTCATTAGTGCATACATTTACTATTGGATGGCCCATAGGGATAATATAGAAATATTTTCTGTTTGTAAGGTGCCTGATTTAAAACTATATATTGAAATTTTTGCTGTGTATTCAACATTTTACTTTTTTAATAACCAAACATAAGACAATTGCATTTGTTAAAAAGATCCTTTTAGCCTTTCATGTAACTAAAGGGTGGCTAATACCTCCTTTAGTTACCGTCATTTCTTATAATTTTAGAGGTTTTTTAATTAATTGTGCTAAAATAGATACATACACCACCCCTCATCCAGAGGTTAGCTAAAGACTTGTACATTTATATTTGTATGAACTTTAATTTTAACTTTGCCTAATTAGTACAAATCTCTTAAAATGAAGGGAAACCTTTAATGAAGTAAAAAGAAAGAAATATGAAAGCACTATTACAACCTGTTTAAAGTCTGGAGTAACAGTCTTAAAAGTCAAAGTTAGGCTACCCAGCACACAATATTCACTGAGTGAGGTGTGTTAAAGAAACCATACCCTACAAATTTTACAGAAATGACAACTGTGCAAACTTACGTGAGCATGCCAACATCGTAACCTGAAAACAAATAGGAAAAACATTAGCACACATTTTAATGAGTTTTTCTTCTCCTTCCAGTGGTAAACAAAATGCACCTTTTGCATGCAGTGTCTGATATTCTGCAACTCTGTACATAGGTCTTATATATCATATTGTCACAATATGAATGTAGAAAATTTGAATAATACAATATATCAGGAACATACCTTTTTTATTCTTCCTTTTAATGGTTAAAACAATAATTAGGATAACAACTAGCAGAATGCAAATTGATCCAATAATTATTATGATGTAGAGAGGTATACCGGACCCTGCAGTAAAGACAAAACACAGAGAAAGCCCCATTCATTATGTTAGGTAATTCATTATGTTAGGTAGACAATGTGCAAAGCAAGGCCCTACTTTCTGGGCTAATTAGATGTCTGCTGGAGTTGGCTGAGGGCTTACTGGGGACACCAGGTTAGTGGGGGGGCAGAGCTGGGCTAGGTCAGAAAGTAAAGTTCTAGGGATAGAGTATATAAATCTCAGAATGTAAGCTTTTGTTATCTGTGTTGTGCCAGCTTACCTTGTGTGTATCTCTCACCCTCCCTTTATGGATCAGGTTTTAAATTGTCACAGCCGGAGCAGAAGCTTGCCAGGTATCTGGAGGGTTTATACTGTGGGCTAGTCAATGGCGGTAATGAGTGGTGGGAGGTATGCGAGTATGCAGTATTCGTGTGACCTTGGGATGTCCTGGCAAGCTTTGGGGGGGGTTGGATTTGTTATGTATGTTCGTTGTTGGTTGTTATTGTCTGTTTATAGGCACTTATGTTTACAGTTTACAGGTGTGCATGAATTGAAAGATTGGGGAGTGGACGTCAATGCTAATTTTCTTATCCTATTGTTCTTCAATTTCTGCCCATTGTGCCTGTCCCTCCTCATAACCTCCATGACTAAACAGATCCTAAAATACTTAACAAGAGTACTTAACAAGACTGTACCTGCTCTCTGGAAACCCCCACCTCCTTATGTTTGGCTTTTTCCTAGCTATTTTTTAGCTATCTCAACTTTAAATGCTCACTAAAAATATCTGTTTAGAGAACTATACAAGCAATTATCCCAACGGCCTCAAACTGTATTTTTCTCCTCATCGTCATGATCTTTGTAACTAACTGTCAGGGCCTGCACCGTTGTCCCATGCTGCTCCGGTCCCTCCTAGGTGTACAGCAGCGGGACCCTCTCACAGGACCTCCTCTTGCCACCCCCAATCCTATGAGGTAGTGGGCACCAGCTCCTTACCCGCTACCTTGCAGACCACGAGGCAGGCCGCGAGATTGCGAGCATGATGACGTGGATTTATGATCTCAGGTGACCTCCATCTCCTCGTTCTCGCTCCTGCCTGCCTATTTAAATGCTGCACCTTCATTTTCTCACTACCCATGGTTGGTGCCCACCTTTGATCCTGCTTGAGTTTGATACGTTTAACCTGTTGTGATCCAGCTTGCCCTTGACTTTGCTTATTAGTTCCTGATTTGGCTTTGTTCCTGTTCCTATTTACCAGGCTTATTTGACTTGGCATCTGGATTCTAATTCGGCTCTGACTTGGTCCACTGGTTCTGACCCAGCTTGTTTGACTACGTCTCCTGTCTTCTCTTGCCTTCAGTGTACGTTACACTGTTGACTGTGTCCTGGCCTACTCTACTTTACGGGATCCTCCTCCACATCCATTACATTAACTTCTTCAAGTGCCGTTTACTACAATCAAATAAGTCTTGCCCAAGAAGTAATTCGCTTTCTGTTTCATTTCTTGCCAACCTTCTAATAGACTGTAAGCTCAGATGACAAATGTTAGGATTATATTGCCCCTAAGGACTGACACCTAGTTCCAAGGGCGTATTTGACACTTTAAAGCCGCATAACTGCTATCATTATATATATCAGCCATGTTTTCCTGGACACATATAATGTTACATATTGCTGACCAGACCAAATAGCGTGTTGCCCTGCAGTATGGATGATGTATAACTCACTAATTGGTTTCCTTCCATTATACATCCCACATACTGCAGGGCAGCACTTTACCTGTGCTAATCATCAATATGAAAAAAATATACATGTCCTGGAAAACATGGTCACCTTGAGACAGACACTGACAGTGGCATATAGCGATAGGAGCTATGCTGTACCACATTCAACTAAATTGTAAGCTCGCAAAAGCAGGGCTCTTTTCTCCTTTTGTGTTGGATGTTATGTGATTTTTAATTGACTGATTGTAACAACGCTATGGAATCTGTTGCCGCTATATACAGTCATATAATGTAATGTCTGGCTCAGTATACAGTGATGGGAGTTATGATGGGAGTATAACTCCCACCGCTACATACTGAGCCAGGCACTGATATTAGTACAGCATAACTCCCACCACTATACACTGAGCAAGACAATGCCAATGGTACATCATAAAGCCCATCACTCTCACACACTTACTAATGCTCTCACTAACTCTCCCTCTCTCAATGTCTCCCTACCTTTGCTACTGTCTGTCCATTATTTGGTAAATTTTCATAAAGAGTAGTAATGCTATGCATTACATAGAGTTATAGTATTGTCACATTATAAACGATAAGCGAAGCAAACTGTTACATAAAATTTGATAAAATCCGTGATATACAAATTGTTCATATCACACATGAAACTAGTATAAATAATAATAAATAAATAATAATATTTATAAACATTTTGCTTTAATACTAACATTGTTTTGGTACATAGGTCCTGCCTACATTTACCAAAAAGTTGTTATTTTGGCACCTACATATAAAACCTTAGCACAAAAATACATTTGTTTTTCATGTGCTCTATGTACACTGTAGTTTTTATCATTTTCCCTTGTATAGGCAGAAAAGTTTATGTAGATACTGTTGAAACACAGATAGATGTCCTACCTGTTACAAGCTCTGCATTGTTTGTAATAGGCTGTGTGATTTTGGTGTGATGAGAGTTATCATCATGGTTCATGGTTTGTAGGAACTTTGTGGTGCTGGCTGCACTCGTCACACTTTCTTGTTTAAATATTCCTGTGAATACAAACGCACATGAATGTGTTGTCTAAGTGATCCTTAATGCACGTTATTGTTTTTACATTTGTAATACCAAAAAAGTGAAATCTTGATATGTTATAAAAACCGTGTATGTAAAATTTGCAAATACACATCTAGAACACAATATCTGGTAGGCTTACGCTTCACACTATACCAAGATACCTGGTGTGCACATAGTAAGGAAATTACAAAAAAGCCTATATTTTATTGTCAGGGTCTGACTGTAAAGATTTTCTGTGTGGTATATATTTATTATTTATGTATAGGTACACAAAGGAAGGAACAAAACAAGAGCAAAGTGATATAGATGTGAAAACCTCTGGTGGAGAGAGAGAAGTATAAAATATTTTTGGTGGAGATTCCTAGTAATGGGTACATTCATGTTTGACATTGTGGTGTGTTAGTAAGCCTCATTAAAATGCATTATAATCTGGACACTCACTCTGCTATCAAAAAGACACAATTACACAAATTGAGTGGGAAAACAATGCATGTGGACATTGGAGTCCAATATGACTGAATCTTTTGAAAGTATTAGACAATTGGTATTAATGACCAGATATCAAATCCCAGGTAACAGAATTCAATCCCCAAAGAAGAACATTGTTATTGACATTGACTTAAAGGTATTCTTATGGCAACAATAATTTCTTAATGACTTGGTGCTTGTTTGCATCAAACTTCATGAAGCATAATGTTATTGTACTTCTAGTAAATAATAGACAGTGCATTTGATCTGTTTTGCTGGGACTAGCAGCAACTTAATACAGCTACCTTGAGAAACATACACAAGATATGCTGATGACATCATCTCTGCTTTATCTCTTTAAAATGTCATCTATTAAATGACCATAGTGAAGGTCTTAACAAATTGTATAAGGTTAACAAATATGTAGTTGAACCTACATATGGCAAAATAGATCAGGTAAGAAATGGTAAGGGGTGAATATACACAATGATTACCTGTTGAGTGGTAAGTGGTATAAGGTTAACATAATAAAAGGAAAATATGTGAAATGGTAAGGGGTGAATATACACAATGATGATTACCTGTTGAGTGGTTGGGTCCATAGCTTATTTTGATATCTTCATGATTCTCAGGAGTAACATTATCTATAATAAGTTTACAGCAAATTAGATTAGATTGTAGAAATATATTTAAAATGAAGGACCCTAGGATAATAAGAATAATACCAGTATTAATACTAAAGTGATTGCCCACCTACTCCAGAATAACCATGGCAACACTGCTATGTACTATGTGTGTTGCTTCAGTGTTCACTTTCTTCAACAATAAATGTGCAAACAAAAGTGCTTACAGGCTGTTTCATCCAATGCTGAATTTCAGCAGGGCCACACCACATTCACAAACCTGTTTCTTTAGAACAGGCATGCCCAAAGTCCGGCCCACTGGTTGGTTATCGGATAGGAGGCTGTTTTCCAAAGCGAGAACAGCCCAGTGTGGCGCACATTGGAGTGCACCTCTATATTTTCTGTTGTACATCCATATGGTGCTGAAGGGGTTAAAGTTATTGTCATTTTTGTATATTGTCAATCTTAATGTTATTGTTAATTTGACTTCTCCCCTTCATCTACACCTTTAACTACAACCAACTTAAGCAAAATAGTTTGTATATGTGACAAACTCCAAGGCAAACATACAATCACTGTAACACTGTTTAATATATAACAACTAGCATATGAGCCGGTCATTGAAATGATGTGGTCAAAACTCTTCCTCTCCGACACTTTTTTCTCTCTCCACTCTCTTTCTTTCTCCTCTTACTTTCGTCTCTCTTTTTTTACTATATATATCTCTATTCTCTCTCTCACCTTTCCACTCCCTCTTTCTATCTCTATTTTTACCTTTTATCCTCTTTTTTTTACTCCTTTATCGCCAGTAGGATGTCTCTACACTGATCAGGGAGTAGTAAACGCTACCTAGAGATCCACTTTGAGATTTCAGTTGACTCAGACGAACACCTGTATTGTCACCAATTATGTCATCAATAGAGTTCCTCTGTAAAGTAATCAGGGGTATTTGGGGCACCTGCATTTTGAAAGGGAGTTTTTGTGTGGTGTGTTACTCTCCATCGGGTGAGGACTTATAGGACTGAGACCTCCATGGCCAGTATTTGCACAAAGATCTGATATCCAGCCAGTTTCAGAAATCGCCTGTGACACCATCTTCCCCACACACTACAATAGTGACCCCCTACTGGACTGAAGTGGGCCGAGTAGAAATACTGAGCCGTCTGCAAAGGAGGGCCTGATGGAGAGCTATGTGTGGTTTACTGTGACTATTATATGTACGGTATATTACCCCTTGTACTGTTTAATTTCAATAAAAACCATGTCCAGTTTTCACCTCAAAATCGGTTCTATGTATAGCAAAGTGTGTTTCCTGTACAACAACCATGGAAAACCTGTGGGGAGCTCTCTGGCTGTTGTCTGCAGCCATATAACAGCTCTGTCATTGGGGCTGCAGATGACAAACATAAAGACAAATTATGTGATTAGTCAAAAAGGTATTAGGGCATGAGACACTGTCAGGATCTCTACAGACCCTACAAGTCCCATGAAGGAGATCCCCAGAAGATATCAATAATGACATCAACCTCCGTTTGGACATTTAAATTCCCTTCTAAGGTCATGGTGTCTGGTTAGATGATTTTTATATTTAATATGATAGTTCAGAACGATAAATTTGACAACAGCCTGACAGCCTGGACCGACCTGTACCCGACTGGGTACATCCACCAAATTGTGCTTCCTTCTGCTTAGACACAAGTGGTTAACCCTTTCAGCACTGGACGAGACTAGGGCTGGTGTGACGAAGAGAGACAGCAATTGAATGGAGCCATGCTGGCAGGGTGGCTAGCCAGACTTAGCTACACAGTGCTAATATTGTCCTAAAAAGGAAAAGAAGTTACCCACCCCAATTATCAGATATAATCAATGTTGATTTGGAAAACAGATGCTGAGTTTATTTGAAACAAGCACAGCTATTTATACACACAAACATAATTAGATTAGGAGTATAATCCCATCACTTCCCGACCCTCCATACAGTTATATGGCCAGCAATTCTCACCCGACAATGAGTCACTATTTTGGAGCACAGGGTGACTTAGACGCAAGAGGGAACTGGGCAGGCAGGTAAGGAGTCATTCCATGAATCCGTCATGGCCCCCCTTCCAAATTCAAACCTACTCATACGTTCACAGCCTCAGAGGTTACTGTGACACCCTGATATTGTATAAAGGGCTTAGTCAGAGCAGAGGGGAATTGGATGTAGAGCAGAGGGACACTGGAGGCAGCAAGTAAGTGACGGCAGGAAGGGGATGAGAGGGTAAGAGGGGAGCCGTAGAGGCAGGTAATAGAAATGCTGGGTGGATGAGGTACCCAGCATGTCCACTCTGATTGGACCTTACTTTAAGCTTTGCCCGGTGTGAATGACAATCCCCACAGTAAGAAGACTATTATATATGAGATATAATTACTTAAGGTCATTAAACAACTTTGCTGTTGTGAAAATAATTTCATACAATAACTTACTTGTTGCAGATGCTGATGGGCCCTTGGTTGTCATGTGCACTTTAGGTTTCTCAGTTGCAATGGGTTCTAAGATATAAAAAAAAACAGTTATACAGGAAATGGTAAAATTTGGAATGTCTCATGTGAAAAGTAGGATGAAGGATATGGGATGGGATTGGCAGAGACAGTGTATAAAATCTTCTACTGGATATGCAGTAGAGAATTTGCTTTCCTACGTGAAAATGTGTATGTCGATCTAGACTAAAATCAATTTCTAGTTTGAACATTGATAGGGTGACAAAGCTAAATATGAGGAACGTTTTACCATCATTATCATATACTTCCTTTGTACAAAAATGTAGAATAAATGTTTTCTACTTTGGCATCTTAGCTACAATTCAGGCTGACAAAAAAAACATCAAAATACAATCACATACAACCCTCAAGGTGGTCAGTGTACAACTGTTGTATGACAACTGCAAGCATTATCAAAATTTTTAGCACCACCTAGTTCAACAATACTACCAACATGAAAAAACAGAGGTTTATGCAAAAAAAAAATCTGGCTTTACTGTACTTGCGTGTTTAGTTAAAAAAAAATATATATATCACACCTAGTTAGTGGATGTAATCTCTAAAGCAGCGGTCCCCAACCTTTTTGCCACCGGGACCAGTTTTTTACAGTCTCATATTTAAAATGCCCTTTAATAGCAAAAAAGAAATAGTACTTTGTCAAAGAGGAATACACAAATATGTAGTTAGTTAACATTTATAATAGTGAAATATCTGGATTTAGGCTGTAATAATTGCAAACTTTTAGGGTGATAACTTTTTTACAGACTGTGTAAATAAAGTAAGAAGGGTGGCATCACAATAGAGTGCCCAATCTACAGTACATCAATAATCTCTTGGGTAACTGAAGTGAAGCAAATAACCCTTAATCATAAGTTAATCATAAATCATGAGACATGGCTAAATTTACAGTTGAGATTTTGGGAAAATGATATAGTATCCCACTTTTACTTATATTGATGATTTGCTATTTAAAACATTGTTGCAAACTATATGGTCATTATATAGCTTAATATACATTTGGTAACTATTTTTTTAAAAAAATGTAACTCCAGGTTTTTTTCCATTAAAAAGATTATGCACGATAAACACAAAATATTTGGAAAATCACAGGCTACAATAAACCACAATTACTTCTATATGGGATTGGCAAACATATATGTGACCTATGATACCGTGACTGCCCAATTGCAGAATATCAATATAATTATTTAAGGTGATGAATAAACTATTTTTGTGAAAAGAATCATGTACAATAACTTACTTGTAGATTTTGATTGGCTCCTGGTAGTTACCATCACTTTAGGTTTCTCAGTTGCAATGGGTTCTAATATATATAAAAAAAACAGTTATACATTGAATATTTGGTATAAGTCTCATATGTGCTTGTGACCATATTGTGATTAAAACAATACCTATTTACCATGCCTAGGCAAAAGGGACCCACACCAGAGAGAGAGAGAATGACTGACTTTGAAGGCTTTGAAGGAAACTCATTAAGGTAGTAAGGTTGCTCTAAGGGATAGTGTGTATGGTGTATGAAAACATGCAGTGTATAAAAACATTTACAGACACACAAAACAAATTATATGGAAAGTACCTTTTCTTAAAGTATTTCAACAATGTTAACTTATTTAGTGTCTTAAGTATTTGACTTGGCTACTCACATTTCTCAAGGTGATGTCAATGTCCAAGAAATTAAAATTGCTGTATGACAACTGCAATAATTATTTAAATTTTAAGCATTGTCTAATTCTAAAATCCTACAAACATGTTTTAAATTTGGAGATATAACCTACTTCAACATGATGATAAAGTAAATCTGTAGTAAGACTTCTAATTGCACTTAATGAATGCAGATATAACACAATACATTATGATATACAGTACATGATAGTACAAAATAGGAAAGACATTGAGACCTTATATAATTTCTACAGAAGTTAGCATACATCATTACTCACATATAATTATAGCGAAACTATACAATAAACTTACCATTTAACACAGCCAGGCTACTAATTAATTCCGCAGTGACATATTGGTTTGGAGAAGCATTTGATTTCCAGGTAACTCTACATTTATAGTCACCTCTATCAAATGCTTTCAAGTTACTTAGAGTCAGTGATACATCACCAGGAGTCTTTGACACTGATACTCTATTCCTGTACTCTGCAAGCAAAATGTGATCTTCGGTGGAGATGCGGTTAAAAACAAGTTTACTACCAAAAAACCACAAAACGTCTTTCTGGACGTACTGATCAGAAGGTTCATAGGTACAGGGTATGGTGACAGAGCGGCCTCTTGCACCTTGCACCTGGTGTGGCATATCCAGGGAAATGTTACAAAAAGCTATGGACAGAAAGAAAAGTTAATTAGTCAAATCAGAAAAAGTAAACAAAAACATGCAGGGAACGTAATTTGTTGCCAGAAAACGAAACAATTTGTCTGAGTTATTTTGGCCCATTTGTCTAGTCTATACAATTTTATAGGGTGGGAAATTTTTTTTTAAAGAAAACATTAGGGTAGTGTGTATAAAATGGAACATTTATATTTTTTTAGGGAGATGCAATGCTATACAGAAATTATTGTACTTAAAGCTTTGGTGATCTGAACCACAACCAGTCCTACGCTTTTTACATGAGATGGTGGTAGGGTGTAGCAGCATTTCAAATTAAGTGATATGGATTAGGAGATTGAGGATATGTAAACAGTCATGTTTCTCGAATACAAGGATATCTCGAATACAAGAGCCAAATAAAGTTTGATATTACTACAATAGGAAAACTGCTGTCACACTATGTTTATACATACTGTATTACTATGTGATTTTAGTACCAAATTTTGGCAATAGGAGGTGACAAAGGACAACATAAAATGACAACTTGCAAACCAAGTGAATTTATATGCAGAAAGACAAGTGACCTTTTGTTAAAAAGAGACAGCTGCTTGATACGTTTACAAAATACACTTTGTTATCAATTACAATTCATTGGGCGCCGGCAAAACATCTTACATTGTCCAAGAACCTAGGATGTTGAGATGTTGACAGGATATGGAGAACAGCAAGGATCCTGATTTTCTAGCTATTTACACGATTTATGAGCATGTAGACAGACAGACAAATTTACAGAATTTTGGTAAATTGGTCAGTTCGTACAAAGCCACGAAAATTATGCATCCACTTCCACTTCTGCTTCCCCATCTACAATCTTTTATCTTCTCTTTTCTCTTCTATCTTCTCCTATCTTCCTCACACATCTCTGTGGACATAACCTGGCGGGAATTTCCTCCTAAATGGCAACGCTTATAATGTTGTTGTCAGGACTCGGGTGATCAGGTCAGGTAGGAGCCCATGCGCAGGGGATACTTGGGGTTCAGTGTGTAACCCACGGTACATGATTCATGCAGACAAAGACACCACAAGCAGAAATCCAGGTAATGCAGTGTATTTTACAGATGCATGTTACAGCCTAGAGCTTGCCTTCTTAAGCCACTCAGACTGAATTTAGGGGGATGGTCTTCCATGTCCGGTTTTGGGTCATCTTGAGGACACCTTGGGATCTGTCAATCTTAACAAATGTATGTTAAGATGTAGTTTGATATGTGTGTGATACTAAGGGCTAGGCCTGGGACATCTCTCGGTGACACTGGAGGGGCGGAACATCTCACAATCTCTTACAATTGATGTTTTTTGGAAACTCAGAGAACCCCTCGTTTAACTTTCTATGGATTTGGAACATCACTGAAAATTCTCAAACTCAACATAGACATAGAGATTCCTGCAGATGACCTATATGAGTTTTGTATAATTAGGTTTTTCGATGTTCTCCTTGTTTTATTTTTACAAGCTGTATCGTATAACTTTGTGTCTAAATTGTTATCACTTTTGTTCATGTTATTTTTGTACATAAGCACTGTGACATTTATCATATTAAACTATAAATGAATCCAGTTTCCATCTCTGTGCTCTAACCGAACTCTACTTTCCGAGAAAGCCAGAATAAACTACGTTACTTAATTGTTTTACTTTAACTGGGTTTTATACATTTTTGAATGGTTCTGTGCGTTACCAAAGCGTCAATAAAGTGTAGTCAGCTTAAAACATAACTTGGTGGTGGCAGTGTATTACCAGTCTGGTGTAGTTTTTGTGGTGTGTTTAAGTGAGCGACCAAAGGGCTGGTATCATTAACCCGTGCACATCCACACCCTATGTGTTCATTGTCCAACAGATAACCGTGACAGGGGGTTTTCAGTCCTGTGGCTGGATGTGTTTGTCTGACGGTGCCTGGCCTGGCTTGTGCTCTGCCCTTTGTGCCAATGCCCTTCCTTACTATGGGGAATCAATTTTTTTTGTAATATGGATGGGTGATCAGTCTTATGACTGCATGTGACTGTCTGCCAGTGCCTGCCCTGTGGCCAGCTCTGCTTGTGCTGCTGCACTTCCTTACTCGGAAAGATAAAATTTTTTAAAATTTTTCAAAATTCAGTGTCCTATACCGCATATGTGCCAGTGTCAACCTACTCCCAGTGGCCTGCTACTACTGATATTGCTGCCACCATATCACCTTCTTTACTCGGGGGGGGGATCAATTAATCAAACTGATCCAATAGCATGCTGCTGCATGTATGTGTCCATTGGTGCAGTGCTACTTTTGCTGGTGGTGGTCCTGCAGCGCAAAACGGAGTGTGGATATCTTCCTTAACCTGTGCCGCTGTAGGGGAAAGGTGAACCCAGAAGATGTCAGGGATCTCCTCCTTTGGGAATGCCCCCCGAATGTCATTCCGGAAACATAAAAAATGCCCCCGAAGCGAGCAGAGTGGCCAGGAAACAAATTTGTAGCCCGAAAACGAATGAAGCATAAACAAAAACTGATAGCTCGCTTTGGCAAATCTAATATATATATTCTAAGTTGCCTAACTAAAACAGGGTTTCTAATATATAATATAGCCTATTCCTTATATATGTAGTATGAAATGTTTGAGGCACTGTACAACATACATTGTCAAAAATATGGGCTATTAAAATGTATTCAAACCAACCAAAAAGTTATGGGGCGCAGATACATATAAGGGAAAAAAACAAAACCAATATAGTGTAGAATATAAGACCAATTTTATGTGTGGATAAAGTGTTGTTAAAATGTATTCACTTATGTACATTCACAAATGTAAAATGTATTAAAATGTATTCACTTATGTGCTAATGCTTTCCGTGCTAATTGTAAATAAAAAAAAATCACGTTTTTTAAAATACAGTTACATACGTGCCAAGTCATAAATTGATTCAAAATTGCATTATCAAATAATTTATTGTGTTGTGGGGAGTAGTTTATAAGAGAGAGAAAATTTGTTTGAATAATTGATAAATAAATAAAACTTACCATTTTTTGCCACCAGGACCACAGCAATAGCAGTTAGCCACACCATCCCTGCCAGTGATCAGTGGCACTTTGTCCAGTGTGTCAAACCTCGTTGTAAGAGAAAGAAGAAATAAACCTCCCTTTAGTGTCCTCTGATATAATTTGGGAAATAGGAACAGTTACACTAATTACTTCCTTTTTTCCACTGGAAGTCACAAAAGAAAGAAATAAGATTGTAGAAAATGTTTTTTAAGCACAAATTTGGTGTTTTGTTTTTGTTGTGTGGTTGTGTCCATTGTATTTAACTATAAACTCTAATTAAAGTTAAAAAATATATATATATTTTTACAATATAAGCTAATAGGAAGTAGTAAGGAGCTGATCGGCTCATGAACCATGCATGAGCTGAGCCACACTCACTCACTAAAAATGGAGAGTCCTGGCCCAGGAGAAAGAAAAGGAGGAGGCATTTTAGCCACCCTGGAGAAACACTACTGCAGAAAGGATAACAAATACTGTATGTCAATAATAAAAGATTAAATGGTGGCTGAAACAAATCCCAAGTAACACCTACAAATCTAAGGAAAATGGTGGCAAAACATCTATTTTATAAAGTATTATACCCTTGATAATATGTCAATTTAAATATTTTATTTATTGTAGACCTTGAGTGTAGACTTTCTTTAGGGGTGACATTAATTTGCCACTCCTCTTTGTATTTAATCTGTTGTTGTATAGTTGTTGTGAACACCACTTTTAAGTAATTTATTACAAATATTTAGGTGCACATTTTTAACCTACTTCATGTCCTTGCACAAATCTCCGAAAATGAGGAGGAACTCCCAAAGAAACTAACACAAACAAGAAACCTCTGAATATTTATAATCCATTGACTTCTTCTTCCCCTCACCCTACCTCTCCGAAACCTAATCACTTGGTACCTGGTACATATTTTCAATTGTCAATTGTTAACTCTAGTTTTAGCACACCTCCCAACATTTCAAAAATGGGAAAGAGGGACACTTTGTGGAAGTTGTAATTCACAACTAACACCTGTCACATCATCTGCTGTTAACTGCAGTTCACATGAGACTCAGCCAGAAATACTGATCCCATGATGGTGGCTGAGTGTAATGGGAAGTGCAATCAACAGTAAAGCTGCAGATGCTAGCTGTGAACTACAATTGCCATGATTCTCAGCCAGCCAGGTGTCCACCATAATGCTGGCTGGGTATCATTGGAAGAGTAGTCAACAGCAGCAGGGATTTTTTTTAATTAAAAATGCTAATGTTAGCCTCCCTCCCAGGACCCTTAAACTCTGCCTTTACACACACCTGGCCATAAAACACACATATACTGCCCTTACACACACCTGCCCAGAAACACACACATATACACATACACTGCCCTTACACACAAATATACACTGCCCTTATACATACATACAGTATCTCACACCCCTCACATTTTTGTAAATATTTTATTATATCTTTCATGTGGCAACACTGAAGAAATCACACTCTGCTACAATGTAAAGTAGTGAGTGTACAGCCTGCATAACAGTGTAAATTTGTTGTCCCCTCAGAATAACTCAACACACAGCCATGCAATGCAATGGTTAATAACTATTGATATAGGGGTATCAAGTTATTTTAAAAGATCTTGCTTAGAGTGAATGTTTACACTTTAAGCATTCATCTCACATATTGTCATACCTGGGAACTCTTTGGGTTCACCCGGAGATTGCCGGGTGAAGCACCGCTTCTCCGGATCAATACCCAAATCCTCTGGGTTGCGGGAGCAGGGTCTTTTCCATTTAAATGGGGGTCCCACCGATGTGACAGGACCGCCCGCTGACGTCAGTGGGCAGTCCTGGCCGCATCCCGCAAGGGACGCGGAGCCCAGATACAAAAATTCCATCTATATCTGCATGGACGATCATTCACACTTGTAACAGACCATAAACCATTCCTGACCATATTAAATATCAACAACCACTGCATCATGATTACATAGATATGCTTTGTTTCTGGGCACTTATAGTTATCGAATAAAGTATAAACTTCATGACAAACATCAGGCTGCAGATGCATTTTCTCGATTACCGCTGACTGGAAACTCAGCTGATGTATGTTTGGAAGGTAACTTTACAAACATTTCTTCTTTGTCAAGTGGTGTCATTGCTGCTGAGACTGAAAATGGTATGAAGTTACAGAAGATAAAGGGGTACATACAAAAAGGATGGGCAAAAAGGATATCAAAAACAGAAGATGGGCGTTAACTCTTTCAAACAACTGCATCCCGTGGGGTACAAGGGTGGTCATCCCTAATAATCTACAAAATCACGTTACAATTATTGCATGAAGGACATTTGGGAATTGCGTGTATGAAACAGAAAGCCGGAGAACGTGTGGTGGCCAAATATAGATCAGGATATTGAAAACCATGTAAAAGGATGTGAAAATTGTGCTCAAGCCATAAGTTCTGCACCAAAGAGTACTGTGCAACCTTGGACATGGCCATTGAAACCTTGGAAAACGTTACACGTGCAAAAACATAAAAACAATCGCAAAACTATCTGGTAGTAATAGATGCACATTCAAAGTGGCCAGAAGTTTTACCACTGTCAACAGTGACATCAACCACCACAATGAAGGCTCTAAAAGGTATATTTACAACTTTTGGTTTACCAACGGAGCTTGTGCCTGACAATGGACCTCAATTTACGTCTAGGGATTTTTGACGGATTAACAAATTAAACATCACAGAACTGCACCTTATCACCTGGCAACCAATGGCCAAGCAGAGCGTTCTGTACAGACATTAAAAAAAGCTCTGAAGACATTAGGTTGACATTTAAGAAGACATTCAACATTTAAGAAGACATTTAAGATAAATGCTATAGAACAACTGCAGGATTTTTTATTTAATTAATAGGAGGTGGCCATATGTGAGATTTGTATTTAATTTTATTGGTGGTTAATGTTAGGGGCTGGGTCATATAAATAGTGGTAGCCAATAGTTTTAATCTGTTATCCCTCCCTAATATTCTGTATTGGGGTGGGTTTTTTCCCATTTTGTCACAGCCGCGGGGTGGAGAGGCAAGATGGGAGAGTAGAAGGGGGGTGTGGTGAGAAGGTTACCAAAGGGTTGCTGGTTGTTATGTTAGTTTGGTAGATTTCAAGCTGGCCTGTGGCTCAGAACCTGGGGGTGTAGGGGTATCTGGTTATACCACTAATTATGAGTTTTCAAGGAAAATGTATGGCACCTTATTGTTTCTTTGTTTAATAAACGTTAAGTTATTATTTGGGGGTCATTGTCATGGGTTGGGTGGTACCGGGTAATTAATGTTTACTTTGTATGACAATTACTTTATAAAATTATGGTTAAACTGTGGACTGATAAACATTTTTCCATCATATTCTGTTTCTGTGTTTATTGGTGGGTTGTATTGGGGATTTGAGCTTTATTAAGCTGCATACAGATCGACTATGCGCCTGTCATCACTTTGATGCAATGCATTCTCAAAAATAAGTGTCCCTGAATAGCATTTATAAAATGTGGTCGCCAAACTCATCTACCATACTGCATGTCAATTCGGTAGTTTAGTGAAGAAAATCTACTGGTGTGAGGTGAACTGGAGAAGCTGTAGTGTAATGTATACTAGTTAATTATCGATGAACAGACACTGCAGCAGACATTTTTTTCCATTAATTTTAGGACAAGTATTCGACTGTGCTTGCACGCAGTGTGTTTAGTTGTTGAAATACTGTTTCTAAATTGTGTTTACTGCACATTAATGCTATCACCAAAACCTCTAGCTTGTGAACAACGCAAAGCTATAATTTGTTGATAATATTGGTGACAAATTAGGCAGGGTATCATGCAATGTGCGTACTCCACACAGTGTGTTTTAATTGTTGAAATACTGTTCCTTGATTTGGGGTTAAAACAATTGCACATTTACATTACCAGCAAAACTTCTAGTATGTGGACCACAAACGGCAAAACAATAATTTTATTTATTTATAAATATCAGTAACAAAATCAGGCATTTCACTGTGCTTGTGTTTTAGTTGTTAAAAATAAAATGCTGTTTCTGAGTAGAGTTTATTAAGGCAGTTGCCCGTTTACTCTACCAGCTTGTCAAGGTCCACGCCGCAGTTTATCTCCCGAGTACCCACTTCTAGCGGTTGTTGTATTGGCTGGGTTCACTACTCTTGCAGTAGTTTATCTACAATCCGTTGCTGATATTTGTATGTTTGACTACGTTGATTTCTTCATTCCTGACCCGGCTTGCTTGGTAAATGAAATACTTAACTAGTGCACCATCTACTTGGATCTAAGAATAACTAGCCTTTCCCCTCAACCACAATCATTATATGACACAAGGTTGGAATCCGAAGGAGCTGGGAGGATAAGACAGCAAGTGGGTAAAGGCAGAGGGGGCTGGAAGGATTATAGTGGAGGTGCAGGGGGTGGGTAAGAGTATAGGGGTGCTCGAGAGGGCAGGCCACAGAGGATAGTTAGCCGAGTCAGAGTCAGGATATCAGATAAATAACATGTTTATTATATGGACTCACTTACACTACAAAGACCTGTGTCCACCAGACCCTCCATAAGTATCCTTTTGGGGCCAAGTACCGGATGTAAAGTTGTATTTCACGGAGCACAGTGGAGATAACAAGCGGGATGAGGATGATACTATATTTTCAGTAGGTCCTGGGGACAAGGGGCAGGGCCAGCCCAAGACAAAATGCCGCCTGGGGCGAAGTTTAAAATGCCCCCCCCCATTATCTACCCTCTCCCCCGTCCCTGCGCCCCCCCATTATCTACCCTTCTCTCCCCCCCCTCCCCATTATCTACCCTTACTCCCCCCCTTGTACTTACCTTTCAGCAGTCCTGCGGCAAGTCTCCCTGCTCGTCTCGGTGCCGACTTGTAATGCGAGCACCGGAAATTATGTCTTCCGGGCTCAGCATTACAAGCCGGCACCGAGACCCAGCTAGAGGGCTCGCAGAGGAGAGAGAGGGGCGCCGAGCGGGCAACTTGGTAAGCTAAAACCACTCGGCGCCCCTCTCTCTCTCTTCCGCTTTAAAAAAAAAGTGCCGCCTGGAGCAGTTGCCCCACTCGGCTCCATTGTCGGACCGGCCCTGACAAGGGGACAGTATAAGGTGAAGCCCATAAATACACTTCCATAAATACACGACATAGGTCGCACTAGAGGTTTTATTCCCTTGAGCCCCTTCAGTACAGCTGTAAGTGTAGTCAGTCTTTGCTGCTAAGCTATTAAATGCATTGTTAAAAACACTTCAGCCAACTATAATGAATTAAAGTTAACAGTTAAAATATGTATTTTGAATTATTGTACTGATGTACATGTATTTTATGTAATAATATAAATATCATGATTTCTATATTGTTACATTGATGACTTTTGTTCCTTTATTTTTGTAAACTGTCAATAAGAGGCTTTGTTCCACTGATAAACCACGGACAACTCACAAGTTTTGGAAAGAAATATAATTGTTTAGTTCTGTTTTTCTCACAATTGAATATTATATAACTATGTTTCAGGAATTTCCTGGAATCATCTGTGCTATGTAAAAAAATATCAATGATGCACAAATATAACCCCTTGTGACAATGGCTGATTTTATTTTTTCTACACTTTGTGACAATGGTTGTTTTAACATTTCTGCAGTGCTTGTGTTTAGTTTTTGTTTTGTGTTTAGTAATTTTTTTCTCTGTCATTTAGTGTGCTCACACAAGTGATATATTGTTTTCAGGGCAAGAAGGGCTTTCTTTAGATACCATTATTTTGATCTTATCATCTAATATAGCATACAAAAAGTTATAAAATAGGGTGAAACAATTAAAAGAAAAGTTTTTCTTAATTTTATTCGAAAAATATTTTACTTGTCTACAAACGCAAATAAAAAAAACCTATTAAATAGATTCTACTATTTGCCCTGAATTTACCAATGTTTTTTTATGTTTGTTTGATTATTGCTATTTCAAAACTGGTCATTCTGCCCCATGTGCTAAGTTTGGGACACCTTCGTGCTACTAATTTTACATAATTTTGGTATTAACTTACAGCTCCTGGTATATTACTGTCAAAGAACACCCCAATATGTGTTCAGCAACATTTCATCAATACAATTATACCTCCCATGCATGGGTTAGGTTGTTTAGGAGTAAAAGGCCACATTTGGGACATGTGCGATTCAGTTTTTCAGCTTGTAATTTTGACATCTGGTCATTTTGTCCACACGTCCTATGTGGGACATATTTGAAGCCGGTCAGTTCAATTTACGCCATCAAACCATATGTTTGACAACTAAACACCACAGGTTATTTCAAATGCTGATATTTAAACTAATTCCATGCACTAATTCTGCTACCAGCCTTTTTCACTCTTTGTGGTAGTATTGTTTTGTGGGGGTTTTTTACGCATGTTGTGCTTCAGGTATGAATTTACAGCTCCTAGTATATATTACTGTCAATCAGCACCCCGATATGTGTTTAGCAACATTTCCTGAGTAAAGTGATACCACCCAGGCACATTTGGAAGCTGCACAATTAAAAAAATAACATCTGTTCAGTTTGTCCCTATTCCCTATTTATGACAAATTTATTTAACCCCAGCAAACCATATATTTTTGAAAACTAGATACTCCAGGGTATTTCATGCCAGGATGTTTGGGAAGCTACAGCACCAGTTTTAGGACTTACTTATAATCTTTGTTTTATTATTTGTTTACATTCCTGGTTTTGGGTGACACCATAGTTGAAAGGCATAAAGCCTTTCATTATAATGAATAAGATCGCTCCTAGAAGCAATTGTACGAGGCGCCTGTATTTTTTTTGGTGTTGCTGGATACCTCGACGTCGAAGTATTGCAGCAACATCAGCTGCTTGCTTAACCCCATGACATGCCAAGCACATCAATTGTTGTTAAGGAGGTGCATTTCCGTAACGTGCCTGGCGATTCCATTGTCGTTAAGAGGAAAGTTAGATTGCAGAACTATTTGTTCAGTCACTTATTTATAATCTTGTTTAAGCCTTCAGTCCCAGGGCTTTTTCATAAACAACGGACCAAAATATTTTTGTCATTTTTACTATATGTTTGTTAAACCACAATTTCCCTTTTCCATATTTGATGAATCAGCACAAAGTAGACATAATTTCCCTCAGGAGAGGCAGGGCCCTCTTTTAAAATAATAGAAACACATAAAACATAATAATTATATTAGATTAAAAAAAACTATACTAAAATAGAAAAATCACATATTTGTAATCTTGCTTAAATTTTCACAGCTGAACAATTACCCAATTTATGTTCAGCAACATTTCCTGATTACAGTCATACCCCATACATTTATTTTATGTTCTACATGCTTTACATATTACCCCCTATTACATATTTTTTAATACTATATACTAGTAGCATAAAAAGGTTTTGGTTTTTTTTACTTATAGGGGAAGGGCAAGGGCACAGTTTTTGCTTAGAAAAAAATACATACATTTTTAATTTTGTTTTAATACTTTCAATTTGTTTTTGCACTGTACCCAGTGCAGTACTGCTGAAGATCCCATTTTGGGATCTCTAATACACATTTATGCCATTGATGTCATAAATTGATGCCATGGATGCCATAAATTATTTATTTCATTTATATTTTATTTTTTTGTTTCACTTTTTTTTACATTTTTTTTTTTTTTTACATATTTTGAAGAGGGGGAAACATTTTTTCCCCTCTCCTCCTCCTTATGTGTTTGTGCTTATCACATGGCCCTGCATTGCAGGCTGCAATAATTACAATCAGCCAGCAGGATTAGCAATGAGAAAGTCCAGCGGGGTCTAGAAAGACCCTGCTGAGGCTTCCCTGTCCTCAAGTGAACTTCTGATGGGTGTCGGCCGTGACACTTACCATAAGGGATTGCCCGATCACGCGATCAGGCATTCCCCGAATGGTAGTTTACCGTGCTAGGGGCAAGCCCCATTACACACAATCAGAAAGCCAGGGGTGCTGTCTTCTGCCAACAGGGGAGCGTTCAAGCTGTTAATAGGCAGACTCAACTCTTATGTAGCAGCAGAGAGATATCCCTGCTGCAACAAAGTCAGGGAGTACCTGTACGTCCCAACAGGCTCCTTGCCACAAGGTTTAAGGACGTTCAGGTATGTCCTAAGGAGAATGAAAGGGTCTGTTTAACAAAAAATTTAAAAATCAGCAATAAGCCCTTGGTGCGTTAAATCCTGAAGTTGACTGGAATTTGCCATTTTCTAATCTTTGTCATGTAGCTTTAATTGAGCCTCAATTATCAATACAAAAAACATGCAATGGATAGTGAGATCAATGGCTGTAGTTTTACTTGAGTGATTGGTATTCATCTTTGTAGTAACATTTGTTTTTCCAATTGATAAAGTTGAAGCTGTTTATTGTCTTATTTGTCCCCTGTATCCTGATATTTGACATTGGCAATTCCTCATGTTTCTAAGGCCCCTTAATCAATTTTTTGTGATACCATGACTGTTTAGCAGATTCTGATGTGGCGCCTTCCCTACCCAGACACATATTTACAGAAACTCTTAACTGTTACAAGAACTGTGGCAGCATGTCTACTTGTCTTTTCCCTATCTGGTGCTTGCACTTTTTTTATTTCCTTACCTGTCTTTTCTAATTTCTGACTTTGGCAGTTTACCCATCGCTTTAATTTTTTGTGCCCTTTACCCTACTCTTGTGTTACCTCTTCTTCAGTCCATCTATGTACTTCTTGTTTTTTGCTTTGATTATTCTGAAAATGTAATCTAGGAATGTCAGTGGCTTACATAGCTATGTTTTTATTGGCCAATAGTATGTGAAATATATACAAACAAATCTAATATGATGATCTAATGCAATATAAATATATAAAGCATTTCAAAATTATGAGAAGAAACAGTGAGCAACTGGTGCTTGGAGCCTCTGGTTTTGTTCTCAATGTCCTTCTGAGCTGTGCTCATGTACTGGCCTATGTGGTCCTGTAGCTTGGTGGATATGATGTCCGATAGTACTTTCCATGTTGTGGAGAGCCAGGTTTTTGGTAGGTATTTATGAGCATCATTCATGATCAGCACTGATCTTACATGTGTTAGCTAGTCTGGGTGGGAGCCAGGTTCTAATAGCTGGTTCACCTGTACTGCCAGGTCTTAAAGTAGTACTGACAGTTTCTTCAGCCAGTTGTGATGGACCATGTCTGGATAAGGTACTGATCTTCATGTTATTGACTTGCTGTTGTATGCATGCTATGGTGATCACATCAGCGGCTGACCTCTCCAATACTCTACTAGATGAATGGGTGAATAGGTACAAATAGGGCAACTACAAAATAGTTAATTGAATTTTTATGGCTCAATATTTTTAACTTAGGTATCTTGGTGTTCAGCATGCTACTTGACCAATAAGGCTTCCAATCCAATTGTACTTACAAGCAAGGTCAACCCAAGGTTAACATCAACTAGATGTTGACATAAGCTAAAATTCAGGGTTAATGGGTGTTAAAGGGAAGTGGTGTTTCCTCATTTCAGACTGTAGTTTGCAAGTGAGGATGACATTATTGTCATAATTATTGTATTGCTGCCTCTCAAAGTGTACTCCCTTTACAGGAGTAAGATCCTGTTTAACCCCTTCAGGACGCTTTTTTTAAAACTATGTTGGCATTAAATGACCAGAGCAGTTTCTGTGCTTTTTCTATGTCTTTATTCAACTGTGATTGCCCACTAACTCATTTAGTGCACCCACACACATATATATATATATATATATTGGGTTTTTTTGGAAATAATAATCAGGGGCCTACTTATTTGTTATTTATCAGTTAATAGGGTAATTCCCTAAAACTTTCTGGTAATCACTACTTGTACAAGAATATCCATTATCCACTTTCTCAACTCAGTTTGAGTAAGCCAGATGATGTGTGGTCTTTAAAAGATCTCGTTTGGGTGCTGCACCATTTTAGTATGATCACCAACATCCGTACAATATTTTTTCAGATACATCATGGATACCTTCATTGGTTGACAAAAGAAAAAAGTGGAAAGGAGAGGTAGAATTAACACAGTACTATGGGCTGAAATGATACCCTTAAAATCTCCAGTGAATAAGCTTTGCTAGATGACACATAGGCCCTATTGTTATGTAATAGTAGACAAATATTGGAACCAGGAAACAGACTGACCTTCAAAGTTCTACGTTTGTGACAACTAATTTAGCCATAACTCACTCAGGCAGTCCAAAATTTAAGAAAGAACAGATGACATCCCTAGGGGACCATCCGGTGGACCTCTTGGCCACAAAGCTTTGTACGCATGCATCAGTTGTACCTGTTGTTACACAGAATGACCCAGAATCAGGTTAAAAAGCACTGTGCAGTATAATTAAGATCCCTCTGTCTCTTGTGGGTCTCAAAACCTCTCATACTGGTGCCTGCCTGTATTATCCTGGTAGCATAATGTTTTGGGACATGAGGGATCCTGAATCTGCCAGTTATTGCTACACTTGAGATGATCCTCCTTCAACAGCTTGCAAGAGATAATCCATTGCCTCCAAGTCCACTGTTATCATGGCAACCTCTTCATGCATTGTCTGCTACATATCTGCCACCATCATGGTAAAGTCTGCCTTTGACAGTAATTATAAAAACATTGCTTTCAGTTCCTCAGGGTTTGTAAGCAATGGCTGGTGAGGTGATGGCGGGAAACTCTCCTCTGCAGATAATGAGCTACAAGGTTAGTCCATTGAAGGCTGGGATGTGAAGTCTGTAAATACTCCCTCAGTGACTGTGAAGCAGGTTTCCCTGCTACCTACAATGCCTTACAAAAGTATTCACCCTTATTGACATTTTTCCTATTTTGTTGCATTACGAAATGGAAAGAATATGGCACCACAACCAAAACTCAAGAAGGCATTAATCAGAGAGGCAACAAAGATAAGAGGAGGAGCTGCAAAACTCCACAGCGGAGATTGGAGTATCTGTCCATAGGACCACTTTTTGCTGTACACTTCACAGAGCTGGGCTTTACGAAAGTGGCTTAAAAAAAGGCCATTGCTGAAAGAAAAAAAAATAAGAAAACAAGTTTACTGTTGACCAAAAGGCATTTGAGAGACTCCCCAAACATATGGAAGAAGTAGGTGGGAGACTAAAATTGAGCTTTTTGGCCATCAAGGAAAATGCTATGTCTGGCGCAAAACCCAACACCCCTCCTCACCCTGAGAACACCATCCCCACAGTGAAGCATGGTGGTAGCAGCATCTTGCTGTGGGGATCTTTTTCCTTCGGCAAAGACTGGGAAACTGGTCAGGATTGAAGAAATGATGGCGCCAAACACAGGGAAATTCTTGAGGGAAACTTGTTTCAGTTTTCCAGAGACCTTCCAACAGGACAATGACCCTAAGCATACTGCTGAAGTGGCTTTAAGTGGAAACATTTAAATGTCTTGGAATGGCTTAGTCAAAGCCCAGACCTCAATCCAATTGAGAATCTGTGGTATGACTTCATACAACATGAAGGAGTTGCCTAAAAAATAGGCCAGTTTTGCCTTAAAAATAGGCCAAAATCAGTTTTTTTTTTTTAGCAGTTTTTGGTTAGCAGAAAGAAATTAAGTTTTTTTTGCTGAGTTATTTTAACTAATTTGCAAGTGCTAGATATTTTTTAAATTAAGCTTTACATAACATTTATAATGGTGTCTTGCATATTGCTAGATATGCACAACGCAATTTATATGGTGCCCATGTCTCTCAAATGTATTATGACTCTCTACGTCCTTGTGTTACCACAATGATGTTCTTGCAAGTCTTGCGGATAGTTTACAATTAACAAAATGATTATTATGATGGTATTTCATCTGTGCATTATACTTTTTTTATTGTTATCTCATCCATTGGCACACGTATTCTTGTCATGTTGCAATAGTGCATTAGTGCTCTTTACTTTATGTGTATGTAATTTCCTTCCTCAGCATGACATGTAAAACACTTCTTGTTTTTCTGTTTTTGTTCATCAGCATGTTATTCCTTGTCAGACACTTATTCACATCCTTTGAATCTAGATGACTCATCCCCACCTGTTTAGTGGCTCTTTTCATACCCTCTCTATGAAATCTCTAACACTATACCTAGGTGAAATATGACGAGTTATTCATTAAGTGTCCTGGCCCCTTCTTTCTGCTACAAACGCCTCTCAATATCCACCTATAAGGCCAAGGCCAGAATTATAATAAAAGCTAACATACAAAGGATATAAATGTTTGGCATCTGCGGGTAGGTTTTCCTGTTGTAACTAATTTTGCACATTCTGCTTAACTCAATTTATTCAAATGACAAAAGACAATTCACATGTATGATATATAAGATGATTTCCATAGAATTATAGCCTATTGCTTTATCATAATCTTTTTTATTTTTTTCATTTTGCAGTAGTGAGTCATTTAACAATATGTAGGTAAGAGTAGATCTTTTGTATCATAATTTTTATTCTTATCAAAGAACATTCTATTTTTTCTTTTGATTGCAATGGGATAACAATGGTGACTGCAGCCTTTTGCCAGCGACACAACACAAATATAAACAAATATATACTGCATAACATAAGTAAGCAACTAGGGCCTGTGCTACCTATAGGCAAGTTAGGTTCCGGTTGAGCCCCTCTGCTGTGGACTGGCATTCCAGTACGCTGCATTGAAGGTGCCCCCATGCAGATCTGCTGGAGGAGCAGGGCCGGTTGCAGAGATTGTGGATGTCGTGGATCGTGGATGTCCCCCCTTCTTCAGTTGTGTTTACCTGTTTTGGTTGTGCCCAGGAGTATAATCCCAACCTTGTGTCACCAGGATCCATTGGATCTTTATTTCCCTTGCCCTGTACATTTCCAGGTCTTAGCCGAACTGTTTGTCGGCTAGGATCCGCAGGAGTGCCACACTAGAGTGCTCTTTTGCCTTACATGAGAGGTGGTTGGGAGAGGGAGCACCTTGGGATCACTTGGGATTTAAGTATTTCCAGGCATTGCCTGATTGGGGTGCCGGGCTGTCTGGACAGGGTATTGTTTGTGGTGATGGGATTATCTCCCTATCTGATGTGTTTTCACAATAAAGTGTTGTTTTTACCTCAACATAAGTTCTGTCTGATGCTTGGGGTGGGCTGTTATCACTTACTGTCCTTGTCAGGACAGAACATGTGCTGCATCAGCTAGTTTTCAGTCAGCTACTGCTAGTTCTGTCTAGCACCGAGAGGGTTAAGAAAGAAGCAACGTTTGGCGGGTGCACCCAGTCGGGGTACAGGACCTCCCATCACAGATGGATTTGTTAAGGTGGGGTTGGAACGGGAAAATTGCTCCCCCTGCGATAGACTGAGGCGGGAGGAAAGGGAAGCAGGTCACACATGAACAATAGGCTGAGGCTTTTTGGGGTAAGTGAGCTGCGTGGATGATGATAATACAAAGGCTGCAAAAGGTGGGAAGACCCGGTTTTTCTTCATTAGGTGGAGGATTTCCTCATGATAGAAATTGGCTACATTGAGTTGCGGTCTGTCTGTTTTGTGAAAAAAACAAAATTGCTTCAGTGGAAGATGGCAAATAAAGGGAAGAAACAAAAAAAGAGAACCCACAATTGCATAATTTGGCAGGTCCTTCTTAAATAGGAATTGTCATGAGTAAAATTGTGAAACGGGAAATACAGAAATAAAGTAGTCACTTATTATGCTGCCATATTTACAGTTGCAGAAAAAAGTATATGAACTGGAATTTCCTGGATGTCTGCATTTATTGGCAATTACATTTGATATGATCTTGTTTGAAGAATAATTAACATTAGAAATTCAGCAGACCCACTCAGATTTTACCTTATTGATTGGACTACATGATCGCTGACTCCAGACTTCAACTAGCTTTTAGAGAAGACATTAGTATTTAAATACTTGTAACACCCTGTTCAATAAAGACGTACAAAATGTATTAATGAATATATTTGGCACCTGTGACAGATCCTATATTTCCCTGTCTCTACAACAAACTAGTAGTTACTAGGGGGCATGTAACCGTTCATTGGGTCTCCCCCCTCCACTTTTATTTCTGATTGATGCAATTTCTGCCCCTGATGGAGCCACCTGCAATGGCGGACTGCTTTTGTGTTTTTAAACCTGTTCCACCTGACAGCTGACTTATTCAACTGAACTCCTCCACCCATCAGAGGAAAGCATGTTCACACACTGATAGGTTCCTGCAATACATGCTTAACAGTAAAGGACTTGATAAGCCCCCTTTTTTGTACACCAAATTTCCTTTTTTCAGGTGTGCTACGTGTATTGTCAAGTCACATTTATCACAATCCTGTTACAAGTTACAATCATTTCTGACTACATTCAAATGGATTTCTTTTTCAGCTAATTTTCTACTTACAGTAGAAAATCTAATACTTAGTGTTTTGACACTTTGGGTGTTACATTTGCATTACTATGCGTACATTTACATTTGTTATCTAAATTAAACCTTGACTGAGTTTTGTTTTTTTTTTAAATCGTTTTAAAGTGATTCATTAAAAGTTGTGCTTTAAACCTGTTGACAATAAAGGCATAGATTTACTGCAATGGTCGGACTCATCTTTTCTTTGGTTGTGGTGGCACTGCTAGTTTTATTCTGTGCTACACCCTAGGCACCAGTCCAAAACAGAAAATGAACAAATTTCAAAGGTTTTACCTCTCATTTTCGTTTGTTATGTTGGAGGCAATTGTGGTTATTAGTGATTCACAGATATACACAAAATTAATTAAAAAAAAAAAAGTTTGAACAAATTGAAATGCACAAGTCTAATAGGCACTCAGTCCTGTTCCCCAGGACTGGCGCATAGCAAATATTGTGCCAATATTCAAAAAGGGGACAAAAAGTGACCCGGGGAATTATAGTCCTGTTAGTTTAACTTCTGTTGTATGTAAACTGTTTGAGGGTTTCCTAAGAGATGCTATTTTGGAGAATCTCAATGAAAATAAATGTATGACTCCATATCAGCATGGGTTTACAAGGGATCGGTCCTGTCAAACTAACCTGATCAGCTTTTATGAGGAGGTGAGCTCAAGACTGGATCGGGGGGAATCGCTGGATGCCATATATCTTGATTTTTCCCAAAGCATTTGATACGGTGCCACATAAAAGGCTGGTACATAAAATGAGAATGCTCGGGCTGGGGGAGAATGTGTGTATGTGGGTAAGTAACAGAGGGTGGTTATTAATGGTACATACTCTGAGTGGGTGACTGTTACTAGTGGGGTACCACAGGGGTCAGTTTTGGGTCCTATTCTTTTTAATATATTTATTAATGACCTTGTAGAGGGATTGTATAGTAAAGTATCAATCTTTGCAGACGATACTAAGCTCTGTAACGTGGTTAACACAATAGAGGACAGTGCACGATTACAAATGGATCTGCATAGGTTGGAGGCTTGGGCTGGGATGTGGCAGATGAGGTTCAACACAGATAAATGTAAGGTTATGCACATGGGGAAGAAAAATCCAGGCTGGGAATATGTATTAAATGGGAAAACACTGGGGACGACTGACATGGAAAAGGACTTAGGAGTCTTGGTTAACAGTAAATTTACCTGTAGCGACCAGTGTCAGGCAGCTGCTGCTAAGGCAAATAAAATCATGGGGTGCATCAAAAGGGGCATAGATGCCCACGACAAGGAAATAATTCTACCACTGTACAAGTCACTAGTCAGACCACACATGGAATACTGTGTACAGTACTGGGCACCAGTGTACAAGAAAGATATAGTGGAGCTGGAGAGGGTTCAAAGACGGGCAACCAGAGTAATAAGGAGAATGGAAGGACTACAGTACCCAGAAAGATTATCAGAATTAGGGTTATTTAGTTTGGAAAAAAGATGGCTTAGGGGGGACTTAATAACTATGTATAAATATATAAGGGGGCAGTACAGAGATCACTCCCAGGACCTATTTATACCCAGGACTGTATCTATAACGAGGGGACATCCTCTACGGCTGGAGGAAAGAAGGTTTCTACACCAGCACAGACGGGGGTTCTTTACAGTAAGAGCGGTGAGACTATGGAACTCTCTGCCAGAGGAAGTGGTAATGGTAAACTCAATAAAAGAGTTTAAAAGGAGCCTGGACGTGTTTCTTGAAAGCAAATATATTACAAGTTATGGATATTAGATTAATAGGGACAGAACGTTGATCCAGGGATTTATTCTGATTGCCATATTTGGAGTCGGGAAGGAATTTTCCCCCTGGTATGGGGCAAATGGCATCTGCTTCATAAGGGTTTTTTGCCTTCCTCTGGATCAACACAGCAGGGACACAATATGTATATAGGTTGAACTTGATGGGCTTTGGTCTTTTTTCCACCTTATGAACTATGTTACTATGTTACTATATCTATCCAGGAAGGAATACATAACATTAGACTCACCTACAACAAGGGTAAATGGGGAAGCATATCTCTTCAGGACTCAAAGCAAGCAGTGTTCACATTTATTGGGTAATAAACATACAATATGGTTATTTGATAGTTTTCCAGGCGTCAGCTCTAAGTAAATCACCGTATTCTCTCGATTATAAGACGACCCCCCCAAAATCTGAATATTAATTTAGGAGAAAAAAAAAGGAAAAATATAAGACGACCCTATAGGGATTTTGTTTTTATTTCCTTGTATTTTCCAACCTGCCCCCCAGTTACGCACATCTGCCCCCAGGCTTGCCACTCCAATATGGCACTGTGGCCCATGATATGCCTTTTAACCCTCTATATGCCACTGTTGCCCCATGGTATGCCTTTTGACCCCCTATGTGCCACTCTGCCTCCAGAAATGCCTATACTACCCCTAATCCCATTCTAGGCATTTAGTGGGGTTAAAGTGGCATACTTATGGGGCAGAGTGGCATATAGGGAGGTATAAGCGCATTTCAGGAGGCAGGGTGGCGTATAGAGGGTTAAAAGGCATTTCTGGAGGCAGAGTGGCATTAAGGGGGTTAAAAGGCATTGTATAGAGCACTCTGCCTCCAGAAATGCCTTATACCCCTACATGCCACTCTGGCATTTAGGGGTTAAAAGGCATATTATGGGGCAGAGTGGCATATAGGGAGGTATAAGGCATTTCTATATAAGAAATATAAGGCATTAATATTTTAATAGTGATATTACAGTAGGTCTTAATGGTAAAGTACCTTGTTTTGCAGATAATATAAAGGTCGGCCTGCAACAGGGTACACCTTCAGGGTGGAACAAATCAAATGCCAAATGGCCTATGTAAGGCAGAATATAGCATTGAGGACACTGTTCTGTCACTGACAATAAAAAAGAGGGACTTCAGAGGGATTATTTCTGATGACTTAAAGGTAAGCAGACAATACTAGGGCTGCAACTAACGATTATTTTAATAATCGATTAGTTGGCCGATTATTTTTTCGATTAATCGATTAATCGGATAAAAAAATATGAATGTAAATTTTTCATTTATTTAAAATAATTTAATAAACAAATGATGTTAAATACAAACAGCAGAATAAAAAAAACTTTGATAAAATGCATTTCTTGTCTTTGTTTCCCAACCAGCCCCCCCAATTTATGCACATTTGAGCCCAGGCTTGCCACG
>VKOC01017898.1:0-44970 GCA_009364415.1 Spea multiplicata
AGTAAAATGTGTGTGACAAAACAAATGCAAAAAAAATGACTACACAAAGTTTGACAAAGACTGGTGGTAGATATGGTGCATGGAAAGAGTTAAAATACTAGCATTTGGAATACCCTGGGCTGTCTAGTTTTCAAAAATATATGACTTGATGGGGTAAATTGCATTGGCCGGGTTCAAAGATACCCGAAATGGCACATGGGGGGAAGAATTACCAGATTTGGAAAAATGGCTTTGAAATAGCAAAACGCTACCTGTACTTATTGCCCCATAATGGGTAGAAAAAAGCAAAAAAATATAAAAACATTGGGTATTTCTAAACTCAGGACAAATAGTAGAATCTATTTAGCAGGTTTTTTCATTACCTTTTATAGATGAGTAAAAGATTTTTCAACTAAAAGTTAGAAACAGTCATTTTTTTCTGAATTTTTCACCATATTTTATAATTTTTTTAATAGTAAATAATATGATACAATCAAAACAATGTCATCTAAAGAAAGCCCTTCTTGTCCTGAAAAAAACAATATCTAATGTGTGTGGGTTCAGTAAACGGGAAAGAAGAAAATTACAGCGAAACACGAGCAGCGCAGAAATGTTAAAAAGGCCATTGTCACCAGGGGAACAAACAGTAAAATCAGCCTTTGTCACGAAGGGGTTAAACATAATTAAACAATAGGTAAAACAAACAATAATAGACAAATAGGAATTAGTAACCTAATGACAGGTATATTCTGTTTTTAGATTATGGGAGATCCTCATTTTCAGGGATTGTAGACTATTTGATGATTTGATCTGTCAATCTGTGAAGCTATTCCACATATGAGGAGCTCTGAAGGAGAAGGTACCTTGACCTTCTTTATTTTTTGTTGTGGATCTGAGATTGTAGGACGCACATTACATTATGCGTGTGCGTGTATATAAGAGTATGTGTGGGTACAATCATTAGAATATGGATGTGGCACATTAGCAGCCACAGAAAAAAAAACCCTAGTAGATAATTGGGCCTGCTCCTTTTTGATGTAAAGACTCCAAACCCAAATCAATCCTTTGTCTTGTCTTAGATTAGAATAACCATATGGGATTACCTGTGTATCAAACGATTGGTACACAAGAAACAGTAATCATTGATAAACAAGAAAAATCATAGAAGAGATTGGTAAAGGTTCCGTTCCACTTAGACAAAAGATTAAGTGCTAAGCAAATAAACCTTTCTACACCCATAATTGTATTGTTTCAATCTGAATGATTATTCAAATAAAAAAAACAGAGCCTTGAATGAAGCAAACCCCCACCCTTGGACCCGCCACCTTAAGCCTAGTTCGCCTAGGCCATGATATATGACAGGTTATGACACCTCCGTGTGCTCTGCAGAGTTGTTCTGAATAAAACACTCAAAAGTCACTTGGCCTAATTTGTAAGGTTAATGGTCCTCTACCTTAGCAATTAGGAAAAGCTGTCCTCCTAGCAGAAATATTGCACTTCTTTCGTTAATATTGTCAACCACTTCTGAAGCCATAAAACTGAGGTCTTTAGGATCCAAACACCAAACCCCTTGACATGCTAAAGAGGTCCAACAAACCAGTTCCACAAAGCCATACTTACTTAACAATAAAGAGTAATAAGCGTACTAATGTTGACACCTAACATGCATATGAGACTGCAAATGAAAATTAATTGGTATTGGTCAATAAAGAAAAATAAAGCTGCTTGCGAAAAAATATAATAGATTAAACATTTAATATTTAACAAATATAATACAATAACTTATCTCAGTTCTGTAAATAATATCTGTTAATGGGTTTTTATTTATTATATTATTATTTATTTTATTTTTTTTAACTATGGCACTTTTTTTTGGCTTTGACACACAAAAACGTTGCGATTTTTACAAAAAATTAGAGTAGTAGGATGTTATCAGTATAGGAAATGAGTAACACAATCTCCTGCCAAACCACAAAGTAGATGACCTTGTGATTTCCTAGGCTTAGAAGAAATGTTAGTTCCATGCAAATGAACTGCTATGGTCACAAAATAAAGACACAGAAAAGAAGAGAGATCCTTGCTTTTGAGAGGTACTTTTTTAAAATTAAATGTTACGAAATATTATATATTAATTCTTCAAATCTGAGGAAAAATTTGCTCTGAAATCTTCCTAATTCTGTTTAATAACCAGAAAGAGCTTTATTGATATTTTTATGAAAATGACACTGAATAATTAAAGATAGAATAACTCACAGAAAGCATTGATATCAATCTTGATTTAAAAAAAAGTCATAACAAAAACTGGATATAAAACATCTAATGCTGGATGTTTTGAAATGGTTCAATCCAGGGTACATGACATAGGCTTAAAAAGACTGTGGGGTAATGCTGGACATTTTTTGTTACGGTAGTTTAAAGCCAGACTATACTGGGTACAGAAGATAAGCCCCCAATTCTCCAAATATTAAAACTGACAGCCATTTTGTTCAGGCCACCTGGAGGTCTTCAAGTTTTGCTTTCTAATGTTGGCAAAGGCTGCCATATATTTGGATTTCAAAATCGAATTATCCAATGGACTTCAGCAAATTATCATAGATTTTAAAAAAACGAACAATAAACCAAACAGTGGTGATTTTTAAATGAAGCGATAACGTCTAATCCCGTGCTAATTACTATAATTGAATGGTTACTACTAATTTATAGTGTTCTATGAGTCACACACATACACAAGCTATCTGATTTGCCAATAGGTTGGATTAGTATACAACAGCATCTTTCATGTTGACTTTGACATAGCATAGGTTTGGATATATTAAAAGGATTATTATCCTTTATTTATTAAGCACTATTATGCACTATTAAACATATTATGCAGCACTGCACTGTAAAATGTAAATGGAGTAGTTAACAATTACATGACAAAAATGCATAGAGACACAGCAATAGGTGAGGACCCTGCCCATTATTATTAACCTGGATTCCTGGGTATCTAATCAGCTCAAGTCAGCATTGACAAATATTTATATATTGTGAAAGTAAAAGGAGTGGCCTTCGCATTAACAAATTGAAGATTAGGGTTTCAGTCCTTATGTATGTCATGCAGAACATGTGCTGCAAAGGAATTATAGGTTAACCCTTTGTGACCCTGGCTGTTTTTTACTTTTCTACAAAAAACTAATGAAATAACCTGTTAAATAAATTCTACTACTTATAGGGCAATAAGTACAAGCAACGTTTTGCTATTTCAAAATCCCCCCCCCGAAATCTGGTCATCCTGCCCCATATGCTATTTGGGACATCTTTAAAGCCGGCCATTGCAATTCACCCCCATCAAACCATATATTTTTGAAAACTAGGCACCCCAAGGTATTCCAAAACACTTTGTCAAATTTTGTGGTAGTAATTTATTTTGTGTTTTTTTATCACACAAATGATACTTCAGATGTGAAGTGTGACACACATAGAAAGCTCGTCGTATGGAAAAAGTTCCTCATGCCCATGGCCAAATATAGTGATGACTCTATTGTTTTGGGGCTGTTTTTATGCCAGAGGACCTGGGCATTTTGTTAGGATGCATGGCATCATGGACTTAAATATCAACAGAAATTAAATAAACACCTGACTGCCTCTACCAGAAAGCTTAAAATGGGCTGTGGTTGGATCTTCTAGCAGGACAGTGATCCAAAACAAAATCAACACAAAAACGGTTTACTGACCATAAAATCAAGGTCCTACCATGGCCATCCCAGTCCACTGACTGGAACCCCATAGAAAACCTATGGGGTGAATTGAGGAGGAGACTCCACCAGCATTGATCTTGAAATTTGAAGGATCTGAAGAGATTCTGGATGGAGGATTGGTCTCAGATCCCTTGCCATGGATTCTCCAACCTCATCAGGCATTATAAGAGCTGTTATCTTGGCAAAGGGAGGTGTACAAAGTATTAACTTTGCCAATAATTGTGCCATATATTTAACATTTTTGAGGTTGTTTTTTTGGATACACCAGTGTACTGTTTGCAATTCTTTGATAACCATGCAGAGTATGTTTGTGTATTTTTTAAGGGAATATCAAAAGTTTAAATAATAAAGACAAATTTTCACAGCAAGAGAGTTGGCTCTGCCACTTTATAGATCTTTGGGTCAGACCTCACCTTGAGTATTATGGAGAGTTTTGAATACCCCATCTCTTTTTGACAGTAAGGGAATTTAAACATGCATTGGATGAGCATAAAGCTCAAGACAAGCATAAAGCATAAAGCTCAAGACATAAAGGTCAAGACAAGACCAAGTACTGATTAATGTCTGGCTCTCTACATCAGGAAAAATGGGCAGACTACATTGGTGTATCTGCAGCCAAATTGTATATATTAATTACATAAGAAAAGATCTAACCACAAATGCTAATTGTTTTCATTTTCTGAGATCTGAGGCCATTTTGGAAAAAAGGCCAAATATTAGATTTTTCACAGTGCATTTTTATTACATGCAGTAAACCATCTGATCTATCCAGAATATCATTGGATTCCCCCATGGAGGAGGTAAGAATGACTTTAATATATAAACAATACTATATATAAGTACCTAAATCCTACTTTATCATATCATACTATACATTCTGTATTATATTAAATTCTGCACAGTTGTAACACTGATGTAACACTTGTCAATACATCTGACAAAATGAAACATTTTTTCTTTTTTGTTTTATTAAGTATGTTATGGCAAGCTTATCAAAATCCCATGTGAAACAGAGAAAATTGACATTAAATGTGATTATTTTGTACAATGCAAACAAATGCTACTGTCATTTAGGTTCCTTGTAACTTTCACCTTTGCAAATGCTCTGAAAAATACCCCACGTCTTATATTCAAGGTCATATTATAATCAGACCTTAAATAGAGGTCTGACTACAAGACTAAGATCCAGATGCCCTGCAGCGCTGCAGTGGACCCGGATCCTCAAACTCCACTGCTGCTATTACATGAGCTTTCGGTACTCATAGGAGCCCCGGCAGAAGTACCAGCTGGCAGCAGCGGAGGTTGTCAGCGCGCATTGTGTAGACGTCCCCGGCTGCCAGAAAGGAGGATCTTCCGCAGCGCTGCAGGATACCTGGATCCTCCTCTCTGGCAGATGGTAAATGTCTGTGTGATGCGTGCAGACAACCTCTGCTGCTACCTGACACTTTACCGAAGCTTCTGTGACGGACCACCGGCGTGACATTCTGGTAGTCAGTCTTAGATGCCCCAGTGGAAGTCCCGGGTAGCAGCAGAGGTTGTCTGCACACATCACGCAGATGTCCACCGGTAAGTCGGGGGGTATAAGAAAGAACGGCAGAGTGGTAAATAGGGGGTATAAGGCATATGAGGGGCAGAGTGGCATATATGGGGGCAAAATGGCATGTAGGGGGTAAAAGGCATATTTGGGGGGCAGAGTAGCAAGCCATACACTAATGATGACATGGGGTTTGCCATATGCTTTATACTTTATTCATTAGGTTCTCCTTTTCAGGTTGCCCAGTCTACTACAGGGGTCAGTTTTGGGTCCTATTCTTTTTAATATATTTATTAATGACCTTGTAGAGGGATTGTATAGTAAAGTATCAATCTTTGCAGACGATACTAAGCTCTGTAACGTGGTTAACACAATAGAGGACAGTGCACGATTACAAATGGATCTGCATAGGTTGGAGGCTTGGGCTGGGATGTGGCAGATGAAGTTCAACACAGATAAATGTAAGGTTATGCACATGGGGAAGAAAAATCCAGGCTGGGAATATGTATTAAATGGGAAAACACTGGGGACGCCTGACATGGAAAAGGACTTAGGAGTCTTGGTTAACAGTAAATTTACCTGTAGCGACCAGTGTCGGGCAGCTGCTGCTAAGGCAAATAAAATCATGGGGTGCATCAAAAGGGGCATGGATGCCCACGACAAGGAAATAATTCTACCATTGTACAAGTCACTAGTCAGACCACACATGGAATACTGTGTACAGTACTGGGCACCAGTGTACAAGAAAGATATAGTGGAACTGGAGAGGGTTCAAAGACAGGCAACCAGAGTAATAAGGGGAATGGAAGGACTGCAGTACCCAGAAAGATTATCAGAATTAGGGTTATTTAGTTTGGAGAAAAGACGGCTTAGGGGGGACTTAATAACTATGTATAAATATATAAGGGGGCAGTACAGAGATCACTCCCAGGACCTATTTATACCCAGTACTGTATCTATAACAAGGGGACATCCTCTACGGCTGGAGGAAAGAAGGTTTCTACACCAGCACAGACGGGGGTTCTTTACAGTAAGAGCGGTGAGACTATGGAACTCTCTGCCAGAGGAAGTGGTAATGGTAAACTCAATAAAAGAGTTTAAAAGGAGCCTGGACGTGTTTCTTGAAAGCAATAATATCACAAGTTATGGATAGTAGATTAATAGGGACAGAACGTTGATCCAGGGATTTATTCTGATTGCCATATTTGGAGTCGGGAAGGAATTTTCCCCCTGGTATGGGGCAATTGGCATCTGCTTCATAAGGGTTTTTTTGCCTTCCTCTGGATCAACACGGTAGGGACACAATATGTATATAGGTTGAACTTGATGGACTTTGGTCTTTTTTCAACCTTATGAACTATGTTACTACTTCATTTGTTTTCTTTTTTTTGGACTTGCATATTGGTCCTCAACCTGTCTTGTAACTCAAAGCCTTGGATCATTTTCCAGAATATTAGGACCTTAATTAAACTAAATAAACTGACAAACGTAATTTGAATTTCATAAATTCCAGCATTTGTTATACTTTTTATCTGTAATGCTATACAACAACAACACAAAACATTGGCAGATCTTAACCCCTTAACGACAATTGCCGGTCCTGGCACGACACGTAAAAGCATGTGCTTTACGACAATTGACGTGCCAGGACCGGCACGTCTTTAAACGGGTGCAGAAAGCGATCTACTATCGCTTTCTGCACCCAAAAAGCGTTGCTGAATGCCTCGACCTCGAGGCATTCAGCAACGCCGCGATCGGCACGAAGGGGCCATCTCTGGCCCCTCCACGGGGCGTCAACATCCGCCATACTATGTATGGCGGCGGACGCCCGTTTTAAAAGCGTTTAGGAGGCGATCAACGATCGCCTCCTAAACTTAAATGGTGTCGCTAGAATGCCTCCATCAGGAGGCATCCAGCGACACCAAACACTAACCTTTTGATGGGCTGTGACCGCTCCGGAGAGCAGTTACAGCCGCAGCTGCCGTTGATCTTCGCCATCAAGTAAGATGGCCGCCGCACATAACAGGAACCAGCAAGTAAAATTTAACAAAAGTTCGCTAGATGGTCTCCAGACCATCTAGAGAACTCTGGCTCCACTTGCAGGTTGAATACAGGTACTGCATTCACCATGCAAGTCAATGGAGCCCAGCTTTCTAATCACAGTGTGATTAGTAAAAATAAATTAAAAAATAAAATAAAATTAATAATAATTAGAAAAAAAATAGTAAAAAAACAAGTTTTAAAATGTAAAAATCAGTCAGGGGAACTGCCAAGGTGAAAAAAAAAAAAATGTTAAAAAAAAATAAAAAAAAAGGCAAAAAAAATAAAATATATATATAAAAAATATATTTTTGTGAGCAAGTCCTAAAATTAGCATATTAGCTTAAAACAATTCTCGCATGGAAAGAGTTAAAATACTGGCATATTAAATGCCCGTGGGGTGTCTACTTTTAAAAAATGTATGATTTGATGGGGTAAATTGAATTGGCCAGGTTCAACAACGTCCCAATTAACACGGGGGAAGGATGGCCACACATCTAATTTCCAATTATAAAAATGCACATGTACCAAATGTGGCCTTTTAGTTCCCCCAAAAAATGACACACCCATGCATGTGGGGTATCACTGCACTCAGGAGATGTTGCTGAACACATTATGGGGTGTCTTGTGACAGCGGCATATACCAGGAGCTGTAAATTCATACATAAAGTAGGTGTGTGTGGGAAAAATACACACACAAAAATACTACTGCAAACTTTGAAAAAATGCTGGTGGTAAAATGTGTGCATGCAAAGAGTTAAAATACCAGCATTTAAAATACCCTGTGGTGTCTAGTTTTGAAAAATATATGGTTTTATAGGGCACACTGAAATGGCCCGGCTCAAAGATGTACCAAATAGGGCATGGGCAGTGGATCCCCAAATGCCAAAGTTCAACATTGAAAAATGCGCATGCCCCAAATGTGGCCCTTTTGCCCCCAAACAGCCAGGCAAAATCATTCATGTGAGGTATCGCTGCGCTCAGGAGATGTTGCTGAACACATATTGGGGTGTTTTGTGATAGTGACATATACGAGAACTTTTTAATTCATACCTGAAGTAAAATGTGTGTGGAAAACAAAATGCAAAAAAATGACTACCACAAAGTTTGACAAAGACTGGTGGTACATATGGTGCATGGAAAGAGTTAAAATACTAGCATTTGAAATACCCTGGGGTGTCTAGTTTTCAAAAATATATGGGTTTATTGGGCACACTGAAATGGCCCGGCTCAAAGATGTACCAAATAGGGCATGGGCAGTGGATCCCCAAATGCCAAAGTTCAACATTGAAAAATGCGCATGCCCCAAATGTGGCCCTTTTGCCCCCAAACAGCCAGGCAAAATCATTCATGTGAGGTATCGCTGTACTCAGGAGATGTTGCTGAACACATATTGGGGTGTTTTGTGATAGTGACATATACGAGAACTTTTTAATTCATATCTGAAGTAAAATGTGTGTGGAAAACCAAATGCAAAAAAATGACTACCACAAAGTTTGACAAAGACTGGTGGTAGATATGGTGCATGGAAAGAGTTAAAATACTAGCATTTGGAATACCCTGGGCTGTCTAGTTTTCAAAAATATATGACTTGATGGGGTAAATTGCATTGGCCGGGTTCAAAGATACCCGAAATGGCCCATGGGGGGAAGAATTACCAGATTTGGAAAAAATGGCTTTGAAATAGCAAAACGCTACCTGTACTTATTGCCCCATAATGGGTAGAAAAAAAGCAAAAAAACATAAAAACATTGGGTATTTCTAAACTCAGGACAAATAGTAGAATCTATTTAGCAGGTTTTTTCATTACCTTTTATAGATGAGTAAAAGATTTTTCAACTAAAAGTTAGAAACAGTCATTTTTTTCTAAATTTTTCACCATATTTTATAATCTTTTTAATAGTAAATAATATGATACAATCAAAACAATGTCATCTAAAGAAAGCCCTTCTTGTCCTGAAAAAAACAATATCTAATGTGTGTGGGTTCAGTAAACGGGAAAGAAGAAAATTACAGCTAAACGCGAGCAGCGCAGAAATGTTAAAACGGCCATTGTCACCAGGGGAACAAACAGTAAAATCAGCCTTTGTCACGAAGGGGTTAAATGAGCTACAAACTATGAAGCTGACTAGATAAATGGTGTAGCATATTATCAAGGTAATAATAAGCAATTGTGTTCTGTTTTTTTTATGCACATTTAAATATTTCTGACAGCTCTTGTTACTATAGTATAGCAACTTCTTCTTCAGTGTTTCTAAGTATTGCACCAAGTAGATTCTATTTTTGTCCATTAACACCAAAGAGTAAACCCCAAAACAGCTATTTGTTGTGTATTTTTAAATATCACTTGCCATTTCAACATTTCAATCAACTCAACATGTCACATCTACACTAACTCAATTCTAAATTAATAATATACTCTGCTGAATTTAGATATGTAAGGAGCTGTCAGGGTCCACCTTTTCCCTGCCAGAACCATGGCTTTTTCATACATGTGGTATATCAATCTGCTACCACTAGTGGCCACCCCCCGCCCCCTGGAGCACGCAGAACTCAATTACCAGGATCAGATTTACTTTTTTGCCTGAGTTGAGCCCTAATCATTACATCCAGCTGCGTCTTGTTTCCGGGATTGAATCCTGTACCGTTCCTGGTTGCCTGCTTACCTGCTTTGTGTCCTTATCAAGCGGATTCCCTGCTTTGTGTCCTTATCAAGTGGGCTCCCTGCCTTGCGTACCCTTCCACGGGGGTCCCTAGCTTGCACCTTCACCGTGGGCTCCCTGCTTGCGTACCTGTCCGCTGGGCTCCCTTGCTTGCGTACCTTCACGTGGGCTCCTGCTGGCTAGCCCTTCACGTGGGCCCTGCATTGCGTTACCCTTCCACGTGGCTCCCTGCCTTGCTACCTTCAGGGGCTCCCTGAGCCTTGCGTACCCCTGCCACTGTTGGCTCCCCTGGACATTCTGTGTTTACCCTTCCACCGTGGGCTCCCTGCTTGATACCCTTCCAATGGGTCTCCCTGCTTGCGGTCACCTTCCACGGGGCTCCCTGCCTTGCGTACCCTTCCACGTGGGCTCCCTGCCTTGTGTACCCTTCCACGTGGGCTCCCTGCCTTGCGTACCCTTCCACGTCGGCTCCCTGCCTTCTAACTAGGATCATTATTGGAGTCTTCTTTCCCTACTTCTTGGTTCACTGCATCTGAACAATCCACAAAACAAAGAGCACAATTACTTATTTTACTACAATGTTTTGCCTCTAACAAAATTAACTTTATCATAAAACTATCATACCATATTATGATATATTTATCATAATATGGAATGGTGCTCCATCCTTGTTATTTTATACATATTGTTATGGCACCAACAACAGCAAAAATAGTATAGGACAAAATGCTAATTTTTGCTCTTTTATTTTTGGTTTTGCACATTTAAGGAGCTTAGGGAAAAATAGGAACTGAAAAATAAAACCCCAACAGATATTTATTTTATTAAATAATTGGGATAGCAAGTAGATAATATTTTAATACGTGTTATTATATATTGCTTTATATAGCACCTTCATATTCCATAGCGCTGTACAATGGGTTGACAGGAATTAAAAAGTAATATAAAGCATAACAATTTGATTTACAGGAACAAAGGGTGAGGAGGGCCCTGCTCAAATGAGCTTACAATCCATGTGTACGCAAGGTTCCTTTAGGTAGCATTTAGCTAACATGTCCCAAAGCCTCATGTTTTTTATATTCCATAAACCATCAAATAAAATATAATTTATGTCATACTGGCCTTAACAAGAGCTGTCACCAGCAGAAACCTTATGCCATCAAATTAATATAATTCATTAACATTGCACGGGTGTGTTTTTAAATGGTTAACCTGTACCTTTACTCAATTTTAGGTCTTATAAGACAGAGATACTGTCACTCAACTGTATTCTGTTACCACTTAAGATTTTAATCGGCCATTGTATTGACTTTCCACAGTTCTGGTTAAAGTATAAATGTCCCTTTAGTGCCACCTAGAGGATTCATGAGTACCTATGGATCTATAATTGTTTTACTAAGCTAGTGCACTAGGTCCTGAATATAGGTTATTATTATTATTATTTATTGATTTATATAGTTTCATCACATTCCACAGCACCGTACAAATGTGTAAAAAAAAGAGGTGCATAACATTAAAATTTGACTTCTATAAACAAACAGTTGAGTAGGGCTGTGATCAAACCGAGAAGATGTAAAACCATTTTTGTGCAACCTTATATAGCTTTTTTTCTCTCTCTGATACACAAGTACTCCACTTACAAACATGGATAGTCGCGTTAACCATATACTTTAAAACATTAAATATTTAACTATTTTACTCACTCTAGCCAGCAATAATGTTGTATTCTGTGTCTCATTTAACATAAAAAAAGTATTATCACATATAATATATTATATATATATATATATATACACACATACACAATATCACTAAAGAATGTGGACCCTTCCTAATTATTGAGTTTAATTGTTAACATCACACTCATTGCTAACAGGAGTATAAAATCAAGCACATAGTATGAAAATGTGTTCGCTTCAGTAGGTTAATCATTTTAAGAATTATCTTTTTTTAAAAAGTAAAAGTCTAAAAAACTTTTAGATATCCATTTTGTGGGCTAGTATTATTTCAATCAACCTGTGTGCTTAAAATGATAGAGTGGGTAGAGATTGTGGTTGGGGCAGATCTTAATGCTCCTGCGATGAGTGAGCTTTGCTTTCATCCACAGTAATTTGCAATGTGTTTTCAATTCAATGCGGTATAAAAATTGTAGGATCCCTAATGTCTAGCTCTCTCTGCTGGTCATCTAGGGGTATAAAGGACTTTAGGTATATAAGGTGTAAGTAAGTACACTTAAGTAAGTATAAGGTGTTTTCTAGAAATTACATTTGCTATTTAAAAATAAAAATGAAAATGCATTTAAATGTTAACCGGCTCTATAATTTTATCGTTTTAAGATTTCATTATTAGGGCAGATTGTAAAGTATTTTTGTTTATGTTTTTAAATGTTAATTGTTTGGGAATATGTTTCTTTAATATTCTTTATCAGGGACTGTGGGGCTTGGACCAACGATGCGCAGGGGCTCGGCGGTCGCTGGAATTCCTGTCTTCTGTGTGTCCCTGTCAACTTTATTGGTTGTTTATTGCTTGATCCATGTGTTCTGGTTTTGATCTGTCTTAGGATTCTGACTACATTCCTGTGTTTGCACTTTGTGCCTCGTCTCTATGTTTCTGTGGTGGGGGCAGAAACATTACATCAATTTCTTTCCCATCAGACCTCAAAGAGACATTATATATACTGTATTATATATAGTTTTTATACACACATGCATAAAACAAAGAACCATATTTATTACATAAATGAATATTAAGACATTTCAGATGGAAATCTTGGGAGCATTTTTGCCTTTGCATTTTCACAGCATGTATGTTCCTTTGAAGGATGAAGAAGACTACGAGGTGATTGAAAACGAGGAAGTGGAATTGCGTTTTCAAAGCTCACAAGACGCAAGGTCTTCTGAATATGCAGGTAAATAAATTTTAACACTATAGACATAATACGCTAAGATTACATGAACACGCTTTGACAGTGACATGAAGAATTCTTTTATCTTTAAGAAAAAAATGATTGTATTCTTTCCTTTTGCTTTTCAGATAGACGATGCTTAACCATGAATTCTGCATCTCACTTATTTGATAACAGCTTCCTTACTACGATCCAGTATCAAGGCAACCAAAGACTAAAAGTGGGTAAAATAATAGTTCATAAGATGTACTTTTACATCCACTTCAAAACCATACTTAGAGTGCCACCGGCTGAGGCTCCTAGCCATGATAGAGAGGAATTCACAACACCCATGCAGTCATCAATCGGTCTGTTCAAACATAGGTACCTTCTCAATAGGCTGGGCTAAGTAAGTCAATGTTATTACATTTTGTTTTTGTTTGCTTTTTTCTCTTACTCGTCTGCAGGAAGGTTCATCTGAAATAAGGGATTTCAAAATCCAATCAGGTATCTATGTTTAATAAATAACGTTAAAGATTTTTTTAAAATAAAATTACTAAGAAGGTCTTATATTAAAAGCATTGCCTTAGATTTATGAATATTTGTAGTAGATTAAATTACTTAAGTTAAATGATGGAGGATAGTCTTTGTTTATCCAAATCATATTTTTTTTTTTTATGACACAAAAAATGTGAGGTACAGAAAATAAAAATGTATTAAAAAAGTATTTGCGCACAATGTATCATAGCAAGTTAGGCAGTAAATGTTGCATAATGCAAGAACAAATGAAGAACTCCCTGTTATGGCCTTGAAAATGTAAAAATAGAACAAAAACACAATAGCAGAAGCCATTTTGAGTAACAATTATTACAGAGCACTATGTTTAAAGAAACCTATTCTTCATACAATTAGGGCTATGATGATTTTTATGTGTGCCTAAACTGTGACTTTTCATACAAGGGTATTTTAACTATATTTCAGTCACCCTAAAGTTGGCAATTTCCATGGAAAGCACATTTGGAGTGCAACTAACTTCATATCTACGATATTACATAAATGCCTTTTCTGTATACTTTCAGATAAAAGACGCACCAACATGGATAACACATCCCATTTTCCAGTAGATCCAGTACCACCAGCAGCGAACAAGCATCGGTATAAGCCAGGGTTAAATGTAAGCAGGATTCTCTGATAAAAGCAAGCTTGGACTTCTTATATTGAAAAAAAAATACAAAAAATATTGCCTTCTGCTTTTATCAGTTTAAATCCAGTTTGATAATACGATCTTGTATTTCATTTTGTTACAGGTATGCCCAGGTACATCTGATTTTACAAAGAAAGCATTTCAATCAACCAGAGGTACCTTTCCTGAGTTGGATTTTAAAATGCCTTAATACGTTAGTATTTTAGCTACACTATTATAGATCACACATTTTTGTTTTGTACCTATTATACTTATGCTCCTCGTCTAAGATTTGAAATGCCTGCAATCCAATTTTGCTCTCACAATGTTGGCAAGTGTCACTTATAATAATATTGCATGAAAAGTTCCTAGTAACAAAATCAATGCTCTCGGGAAAATCATTATTTGAGTGACCGACTAAATTAACCCCATGTAAGCCATGTTACAATTTCTTTTAATGCCATACTCCTACTCTTCTAGTAAACATGAGCTTTGTATTTTAAGTTCACTCTACCAATCATGCATTTTGTTAGAAATCCATCGAAGTCAAGCAGAGAAAGTTCTGTTAACCATGTCTATGATGGCAATGTATGAAAAAGACCAACAGCTTTGAAATAAAAAGAAGAGAGTTTACCCATTTCTATTGTGTTTTAAATTAGAATATTAAGTAGAAGAAAATGAAGGTTTCTGTAGAGAGGCTAGCAGTAGTCTTAAGTGAAGAAGGCAGTTGTCCAGAAAGAAGCTTGTCGTGAGCTAGAGGAGTAGGAGAAAAAGGTATAAAGACAGCTGCCATCATACTCAACCATCATGCTATGCTCATGGGCAGCATTATGAGAGTTGCAGCAGGAGGGCTGGTAGCTTCTCAACCAGGGCGTCAGGTAGAGATAAGTGGCCCTTCAGCTCCTTACCCCCCAGTAACATGCTCTCCCCCTCACACCCTTACTTTGGTTGGAGCTCTTCCTTATGCCTACTTTGACACTGCTGGGATATTACCATGGGGTCCCTTAACATGACCCCACTGCACATGCGCCCCTGCTAGCCTGCACCTGGTTGCATACCCCTCAACACTTCAGGTGCCCAAATCAATACATCTTTATTGAGGGTGTGTATAAAGACAGAGGCAGCATGATCCATCTACCTTACGCCGCTTTCACCAATATGTAGCAAGGCCTCCACAGGGGAGCTGAGATTGAGGTCTGTTCTGCAAAACCATGATACATTTTAGAGATCAGTGGGCCAGTCAGTGGAGTTCGCAATGCCTACATTGAATATTATCTGACTTTAATACAGGTCCAGCTGTAAACAGGAACTTGAAACCACAAAGTCTCTCTCTTCAAGTCAAAAGTAAGTAAATAAAATGATCTTTTCTGAAGAAAGATGTTTTTATATAGAGGAATGCATTTTGTAATGTTTTTTTTCTGCTCTAGACACACTAGCAAACCACATACCACAATCACAAATAAGCAAAAGACACACGCTAGTTTTAATAAATTATTTCTGGTAAATACTGTGATGTGACCATTTCACCTTACCTATCTAACTATCTATCTATCTATCTATCTGTTGTGGCAACCCATATAGTTTCTTGTTTTCTATTTTACCAGATTTTTAAAAAAAATCTTGTATAAATCTGTCATAAATTGGTGGAATGTACACCTGTGCTTCTGTTCTTTAATGGATTGAATATTGGGTATCATACAGTGTGTCATAAGGCATTGAGCTGTTCAACTCGCATCATTGCAAAGAAAAATCTCTCTCTAAAAAAGCTTTGAGATGGTACAAAAGTACCCAAGAAATTAACAATACTCGTAAAGGCAAGAGCAATATATATTTTTTTTTTTTACACAATATCCTTCTATCTTATGCTTAAAAAGCATCTACATTTTAATCATGCTGTTTTCCCAGTGTTATGACATGATATAGACTTAGGTTTTTCTCTTTATATTTTATTTTTTGAATAACATCCTTTTTTATTTAAGGTTTCATACCAAGTGAAAAGACATTACATACACAAAAAGGCAAAATGAAAATGAGCCATATGCAAGCCAGTGACATTCAGCCCAATTACTCCCAAGAGGTAAATATAAATGTTATTATTGACATCATCATGATCACAGCACTGTATAATGGGCAACAAGACAATGTCATTATAGCATTTATTTAAACTGCAATTTTAGCTGGGGTTTTGGGCTCTTTGTCTCTATTTCACCTGCCCCCTTGCCATTTCTTGGCAACCTGCATGCTCAAGAATTCATACATTTACTTGCTTTGGTTATAGTTATGAGACATTTCCCCCTACTGATCAGATTTCAAAATATGTCACATTACAAAGGATGAATCTCAAGTAAGAGTTAATAAATTCACATAACAGATTTAACAGGATATCACCACTGTACTCTTATATGATGCCCAATTATTTATTACCAATAAAATAAAAGTATTGAAACATATTAACTACAATTCAATCATCATATATTTAAGAAGTTCCAATCAAATGGATTTATGGTATGTTTAATCAAACAGTCTTCAGGAGTTCATGATACCTTTTAGTAAACCAATATGAATATGGTATGGTATATAATAAAATATACCATTTGAAACTAATTTGTTTAAAATTAAAACTATAAATGTACATAAAATGAGTCTAAAGTTCAATTAGCCTTTTAAACTTAAACTTGGATTAGAGAACACAACGTGCCATTGGAACACAGGAGTGATGGGAGTGATAAAGGGTCTAAGTAGAAAAGATTCCATTAAAAATCAGCTACAATAGTCATTTACAGCATCTGCATTATATTTCTGATTCATTTTATGTTACTGTAATGGACAAAATGTGATTTTCTTTCAAGATTCCTTAGTGACCAAAAACTTTTAAATGGATATGTGTTTGTATGTATAGTATTTTTTTTCCTCCACATGGTGATGGTAAACTACCCAATCCTCTTGTACATTTTTAAACTAAGTCATAATATTTTCTATCATTTCTACCAGGAAAATGAAATTAGCCAAATTCCTTCTACCAGAGCTTTCTGTACAGACAAGGATGAAGTGCACTTAAAAAGAAAATATTACAAATCTGCATCAGCACAACTCCCAGATGATGATGAACCCAAGGAATTAGCTCTTAACCTGGTAAATACAATATCCTACAAAAATTGAAATGTACCACTCGTATTGGTCTAACATTGGTTAGGTTTTTTCTCTTTGTTAATCCAAATCAATTCCAAACAGAAAATACGTGTGTAGAAATACAGTATAGACTCAGACTTGATATAGATCAAATGAATCTATTTATTGGCACTGAAATGTTTAATCATGTTGATGTCCTTGAGGTGAACACACATCTTGTTTCCCATAGGTGAAATACAATTTCCATTCTAAGGATTAAAACTGAAAAACATTTCACTACTATTTAAAGCTTTCCTCCCTGTATTGAGCCGTTACTGTATCACCGCCAATTTGATCTCCAATAAGATACTAAAGAGTGGTAGGTTACTAAATAAGAGATAAAATGTATCAATTTAGCATGACATAGTTTAATACCCCAAATGATACGGATGTAGCAAGCCAAAACCCTCCCTATACATTCTAAAGCTGTGTCTTGAACCATGGACACAAGTATCACTTTTAAAATTTGTTTAGATTTCTTTTTAGATTTAGTTAGCTATACATTTAAGTAAATCTATGCAATTGTGTTTGTAAACTACAAAATAAGTATTATACACCATTTCTAAATCCTATGTGTATATTGTGGAAAATGTATCTTAACTTTAACATGACTACTCCTTCCCATTTGGTACATTTTCTCTCGCAGTTTTATAATTAGTTATAGCCATTTATGGTTCCAGATCCCCTGTAACCCTTCTCAATAAAAATATTTTTCATACTCTTCAATAACATTACCCTGAAAAAAAAAAAAAAGATAATTATTGTTCCTTAGGTCTGCTATTCCCTCGTGTTTTGCCCAATCAATGAGGAACACTACACATGTAATTGTTTGATCAAGCAAAACTTCAATATAGGATCACTACCGCAGGGTAAATAGTTTCTTATGCGTGTACAATCTATTCAATTCACACAATATTTGTCAACAATACAGTAATACATCACCGAGCCAAGCATAAGCACCCTCCTAGCTGGGGACTCGCTACTCAGCATGGCCCGGAAGTCCCTGGTCAGTCTGTTCAGAGGGTATAGCTTGCTCTCGGTCACACCGGATCATGTCCTGGCTGCCTGCGCACATCCCTGACACCTCGGGTGAGGCCTCAAGGTTAACTGTTCAGGGGCCTGGTCTTATATACCTTTCAAGAGCAGTTTGCCGTTTTCCATGCTGGTACATTGTTGACGTCACTTGGTGTTATCGCATCATTACAAATACTTGTGGTGGCGGCGCCTTGGGATGCACCCGTGGCTTGATCAAATATTCAAGAACATGCACCGTTACAACCCTTATCTCATATCAACAGCTGTCTGTACTGTTGCCGTTTACGACTTAATGGAACTACTCATACCACCATTCTATCGTGACCGGACCCAGGAATCGTACTACCATAAATCCCTTTTATTACACCATGTTTTTCTCCTCTTTTATCCCTTTGTAACATAATAGCTTATACACTAGTTAAATGATATGTCTTGAGTACTGGCTGCCATTTTAAAATACTCTTCAATAAAAGCTAAACGCTAACTTACTATAGGACTAGTTACTTGAGAAAATCAATGTCAAAATCCTACGTGAATGGATGCGAGAAGATAACAGCTCATACTGCAACCTTTGGCAAACTAAGACTGAACAGTAGAATCTAGAATATTAAAGACTTTTAAAAATTAAATATATTAAATAATAAAGAAAGGATGTGGTTTCAAATAAATGTAAAATATGACTAAGCATGTCAATGAAATGTTTTTATAATTAGAAAAGTTTTGGGTTTTACATATTACACATAGTTAATAGGGCCTACATACTTATATTTTACGTATAATACAATGATAATACATATAATAAGACTGGAAAGTTTAGATTGATACATGCATTATGACATTATCATGAAAATAGCTTCAAACTCATTTTTAGAAGGATACTTTTTTTTCAGAACAAAGATTTACAACTTCTGCATAAAATAGAAAACAAATGTTATCCATTCATACATCTGTATTTATCGCATTCGATAATAGGTTAAGTTTATGGCCATTTGATTCATTCATTTAATAATTCAAAACCTGTTGGTATTTGTCGCCAAATGTGATTTTGCACTTCAATCATGAGAATCTGAGAATATATCCTGATTATGTGGCTAGTTTGGAAAGAATATGTGTAATTAAAGAGCTAACTCATTAAAAATGCACTATATAAACTCCAGCAATATTTAATATTGTAGGACCCAACCAAGTGCAAATGGTATATAAAAGAATTTGACCGGGTGAAAGCCGAGCATGTTTTATTACAGGAAAAACAAGTAAGATTTTGTTTTAATAGTAACTTTATGCAAGGTTTGACTTAGATCGCTTCTGGGTGCCTATATTTATAAATCTGTACATTAATATTTTTCATGTATATTTCATTTTAAATGGCATGTATTTTGCACAGACATGTTGGTGAATTATAGGAGTCTCTTGATTTCTTCAATTTTCTATAAGTGAATGGCACACATTTGCGTGGCCTGTGAAAATAATATTCATAATAATAACATTGCCAGTATCACGAAATCACCCGAAATCCCATGCACACGCATAATAGGTAACAATTTCATGTTTAGTGAGACACAAACTCATTTTTTTGGAATTCAAACTGTTCCAAAAAAATGAGTTTACAGTAGTTCTGTACACGTGTGATTTATTACATGTTATGAATAATTAATGAATATTAATTCATTCAGCATTAAACCGATCCATAAATTTTAGGCAGGCGTGAAAAAAAGAATGCCTTTGAACATATACATGTCAAAATTTAGGTTTTATCATTTGACAAAATGCAAAGTCAGTGAACAAAATAACCCCTAAATTATTATCTGGTGTGACCACCACTTTTGCCTTCAAAACAGCATCAATTTTTCTAGGCGCACTTGCACAAAGTCCAGGAGTTTGTAGGCTTATAGTTAGCTGTAGGATTAAATAATTATATTAAACAGGTGCTTATGATCATCAATGTAATGTATAGGTTTAAACACAATCATTAACTGAAACTGTGAGGAACAGTCAAACTCACTAACAAGGTGAGGCTGCTGAAGTTTAATGTCACAAGTCATTCACCATGGCATGACTGAGCACATCAACAAGACACATCTTCCAGGCAGAAATTTCAAGGCAGACGGGGATAGATTTCCAGATCTTCTGTCTAAACTCTTTTGTAGAAGCACAAAGAAAATGGGATTACATGACGAAACAGAACCGAGTCTACCTAAATCCAAAAATAAAATGGTTAGTTCAGCAACATTTTTGAAATAACCTACCTTCTGAGTTCCTTAAAAACTGTGTTTAAATGTACCTGGAAGAACTGATGCTGTTGGTTACCTTTTTTTCTATTGATTATAGCATTATAAGCATTTATACTTTATAGCATTTGTTTTACATATGCTAAAACATTTGCACAATACTGTATATACTATATGGACAAAAGTATTGGGACACCTGATCATTACACCAACAGGGACTCTTATGACATCGCATTCTAAATACATAGACAATAGTATGAAGTTGGCCTCCCTTTTGTAGCTTTAACAGCTTCCACTCATCTGCGGAAGGCTTTCCACAAGATTTTGGAGTGTTTCTGTGGGAATTGTTTCCCATTCATCCAGTAGAGCATTTGTGAGGTCAGGCACTAATGTTGGACAAGAACAACAAAGGGCCTTCCCCAAACTGTTCCCACAAGACATTTTGGGCAATGCTATGCTTCCAACTTTGTGGGAACAGTTTGGGGAAGGCTCTTTGCTATTCCAGCATGACTGCTTCCCAGTGCACAAAGCAAGGTCCATAAAGACACGGTTGGACAAGTTTGGTGTTGAAGAACTTGTCTTGTCCTTAACCCCATCAAACACCTTTGGGATGAACTGGAATGGAGATTGCAAGCCAGGCCTTCTGGTCCAACATCACTGCCTGACCTCAAAAATGCTCTACTGGATGAATGGGAAAAATTCCCACTGACGTACTAGTAACTAAAATTAAGAAGCTTCTCATTTAGAGAAATCTATTTATATTTGATAAAAAAATAAGTGTCTCTAAAGTTTAATTTAAATGTGTTTATGAACAGGATGGCACATTTCTGGTAAGAGATAATGGAACACGGACATTTAACGAACCATATATTTTATCAGTGTATTATGGATATAAAGTATACAACATCAAGATAAGGTACCTTGAAGACAGTGACCAGTATGCTCTTGGAACAGGTCTAAGAGGAAATGATGTAAGTCACCCTCCTATTAAATAACTAAAAGAAAACAATGTATGTGATTTTTGCATAGCTTATGATACCTGTACCATATACAGCACAGATTCAAATTATTGAGAAAAGCACTGCCAGTCCCTCTAAAACTCTATTAATTGCATTGTAAGCTCTATTGCACACTACCCAAATCTGAATATCTAAATTTACCATAGAATAAATAGTTTTTACAAAGAATCAAACATAATACAATTTCAGGGATGACAATTGTCTAAGGGAATGCTAAAAAAAAACCCCCAATGTATTAAATAAATTTCATAAGCAACCCCTCATTCACAAAGCGTTAACAGGCAAAACTAATGAGGTCCTTTCACCCTATTAACTAGACTTGTGCACAGTGAGCAAAATCAATTTAGCCAATTTTTTTCCTTGCTTTTGCTACATTTTTTTATGTACATTTTGTTTCTTGTTCTTGCTGTTCGGATGATATGTGGAGTAGTTTTTTCATTTGGAAGCTAAATTCAAAACGATATTTTCAATGGGGGAAGTCTGTCACCTAATGAAACGAGGTTCCCTAATCCCTCAGAATTTTCATTTCCTTCGGGAAGCAAAATTCAGAAGAGCATTTTTAAAGGGTAGGTCCCAGCCACGTTTTGGTTTCTCCTTTAACTTAGGGCTTAGGAAACGTATGGAAGGTAACTGAGTGGCAACAGCAGGGCTCGTTCTTCCCCTTTTTTTTTTTTCCTCACTTTTTTCTGGACCAAAAAACAGACCTGCTGCAGTCATCTGTTCATCTTTGCTCTGGGGGGATAAAAACGTTACAGGGCTGGCAGTGTTTGTGGTCGTGCTGGAGCCGGTGGTGCTTGTTGTAGCACTAGTAGTTTTATTACGTACTTCACCATAGAACAGTTTGATTCTTCTGAATTTGATCCAGCACCAGCGCTTCACTCCTCTGCGATGCCGTGATAGTAACTACATTGTGCCTTTACATTATTAGGTGGGGTAAAGAAGATTTAAGAACCCCACCCCATTCAATTTTTTGCAGTAGTAGTATAGTTAAACTATATGCCACGGTTGTCTTGGCTACTTCTATTTATTCTGTATCCTCCTACACACAGTCTCTTTCCTTCTTTCCCTGCTAGCTGTGATGGTACCAAAATGGGAAAGTTAGTGAACTTTCAATTAATATTTTCAGTTTTGCTTGATAGTTTTGTTGGGGGTCCCTCCTCATTTTAATTCATACAAACACACGAATAAGGATACATTTAACAATGAAGTTCATATGAATTTCAATGTACAAGTCTACTAGTAATTATTTAGTACCAAGAGCAGAGGCAGCCTGGTAAATACCTTGCAGGGACACTTAGCTGAGCTCCAACAAAAAAGAAAGAATACAGTTGAAAGAATGCTTATTATTTTGCTTCATTTATCCAATGTTCTGTCTTTGATCATAAAATTAACTATTTTTTTTACCTGTTTTACAGAAATTTAATTCTGTGAAGGAAATGATTGAATTTCACAAGCATATACCCATAATACTTATTGATGGAAGAGGCCAGAAAGATACACCACGACCACAGTGTTACCTAACCCACCCACCCAGTGTGAACGGTCCAATGTCTTCATTAACACTTTAAAACATCTATTTATCTTGAGATGGGTTCATAACACAATAATGTGGACATGTTTTTAGGTCTTTTAATCTGGACAGCTCAGCCTCAATGGATATTTTCAGGCTGTTCTTGTGGCCACATTTATCAATGTAGCCGTAAACACATAAACCACTCTAAACTAAACAAATGCACTCAGACATTCTCAACAAAATAACGCACTAAAACCCTGGATCACTGTCTTTTCCAAATCGTTATATGGGAATTGAGCTTGCTCGCCAGTTAAGCACAATGCTCATTTCATTCTGTGAGTAAGCTGATAGTCACGCGATGGCTTTTGCTATGAGAGCTGCAAACGACTGGGTTGATCGCCGCATCAGAGACTTGGCATTTTTTCAACGCACAATAGACTTGCTTTTACCACTAGACCTACCTAGCTACTGTAGAGCATGAGTAGATACCACAACAGCCCAAAGACACTTTTCACTTCATATAAAGTATTGCTGCACTGTAATAGTTCTCTTCTACGATAATTAAACTAAAATATTTTACATAACAGATGTAAATTTTATATATATATTTATATATATGCACACACACTATACTTGAGCAGCATTCAAATTAGCCAATGTACCTTTGAGACGTAAGCATATTTGCATATTTCACAACTATAGAAGTTATGGCAGTTGATAAATACATAACTATTTTTGCGTTTTATTTACATATAGAGCTTTTCAAATGGGCTTTCGTTAATTAAAAGCAGCCTGTGATAGGACTCGTCTCACTCTGGGACTCTACAAAGTCGTGGAAAGAGACGGCCAAGGCCGATATAAACCAAGCAAAAAAGAAAATGCTCTAGATTGTAAGCTATACCCAATGTGTCTGTCTGTCTGTCCTAGCCTGTCAGTTCTAGATTGACCATACCTTTTAAATTAATGCGCTGTAAGAAATGCTGAGCAAATTGTTGGAGTTCTATAAATAAAATTTTTAAAATATGTATATTTGGTGAAGTAGAATGGATCAGTACAGTGGAACTGGATTTTCTTTTTACTTAAATGTTTTAGGCATCTGATTTACTACTTGGCTTTATGGCTTTCTCACCTAGCTAATCCTTCCAATACATTCAAGATTCTTAATACTTAACCGATTGTCAACAAGCCTATTTATGGAAACAGTTTACGCTATGACTAATGTACTATTCACAATGTGCTTCTGCTGTTTCACCTCTATAATACAATACATAATACTCTCCAAAGTCTCCTTACACATTGAATTATGCATTCTACAGCTTAGACCTTCTCGCTGGAGTCCTGTAACACCGTTACACACGTAAACTCAAGGGAGCAAGTGACTCATTTCCTTTTGTTAGACTATTTGATTCATATTTCTTTTATACTGTACAGTAAATTAGAAGAATGGTTAATACAAAAATCAAAAGGCAAAATATAGCATTTGGATACTATACTATCAACAATAGAACAAAAGAGCGACTGGGGAGTAATTATTTGGCTCTTTCATTTAAGAGAAAATTCTAAATTTTGACTTAAAATGGCAATTCGGTCTCTTCTAAACTGATCAATTATTAATGCTGTAACAATTATTTTGGGGGAATTAAAATGCGTATGGACAGCATCCACTGAAGAATACAATAATTAAGACCTTCATAAATATAAAGGAACCATATTTTTCATTATCCCAAAGTGGATCATGTGTGCAGACAATAGGTGTAATGTCAAATGCTTGTAAAAAAAGGACAGCCAGTGTAATGCTTGTACCAACATAAAAGTGGGTTTATTTCACTTATAAGTAAATGACATTTTACAGTGTTGAAAAGGTAAGAACATGTATTTTATTTCCCATCTAAGACTCAACATGAAATTCAAAGCAGCTTGAAAATACATGTAATTTTGCCTATTGTAAATGCAGAACTTTCTTATTTAGTTAAAACAGAGATGAGGTCATAAAATGTTTCAGCAACAAACATGAATTGTAGAAAATAAAATTTCTAAAAAGAACGGCTGTAGAATTCCGTGATGGGGAAGTTACAAACCACCAACTCCAACCTGGTTTTCATGAATAGGTTTTGCAGGCAGCTGCATTCGCGGGCACTTGGTTCAATAAATAAGAGATTTTGCTTGGTGGTGACTAAGGAGAGTAAAGTCCCCCGATCTGAGATATTGCAAACATCAAAGAATACATCATGTAGGGTAGAGCTTGAATCTTAAATTTGGCAATGGGCAACGTTTGCGTGTATAGTGTGGATTTTACGGCAGCACCTTAGATTGGCTACTAGGGACTCAAGTCACAGATCATTAAGAGCAATACCCTGATTTCAGGTGATTAGTTTGACTTAAATAACCTGAACCCTACCAACGTTTATGGTATCGTGCTGCTATGGATGGAACTTACAATATCAAAATCTGGCAGCATCTGTGCGGAGAGTATTAATTATTTTAATGTTTGTAATCCACCATTTTTACTTTGTTTGCAATTTTAGATATGACTGAAGGCTCCTGCAATAACTTTCTTCTTATGAAAGATTTGAAAATACTAAAAACACATTAAGTTAAAATGGTCCATTAAAATTTTTCCAATTGATTTATTTAAAAATACTGATTCCATGTCTGTAGTTATATGCTTCTACAACATTTGAAAACACTTTTGTAATCCTTTCAAATAGAATTAGCAAACATACATCTATTAAACACACTAGGTGAACACAGCCAAAAGAGACATTCTAACATGTTGCATTTAAAGAAAATATCTTGTAGTACTAAAGGCTACTTTAACAGAGTATAATTTATTTAATAAAATGCAATTTAATGTTAGTATGAAAGTACGGCTATGTGACTGTGTGCAGTGACCGAACCAACAAAGGTCTGTAAAACCTAATAGCTATGAGAAATGAGAAACAAAACGTTCTTGTGATAGGAAGAGTGTTTAAGAATCATTAAGAGAAAGTATTAAATTCAGTGTCTAATTTCATGTAAGAATGATACCATTTACAAAGCTTGAGCTTTCCCTTATTAGTGGTACATAAATGGCTATTGATCATATGGATATCAATTTCTAAAAATATTTCTTGACGCACAAATGTATAGATGTAAGATGTGGACTAAGAATGTGTATTCGCTAATGCTCCCAGCAATGAACCAGACACCAGCAAGATATTATAGTATAAACTAAACACAGTCAATTGGTAATTCGCAACATAGCTTTTCATATTATAGCCTTTCAAGTTAGTTTATTTGCTTTGTGACCACAAATTTAATACAGCATTGGCTCACAGTGAAGCCTTCAGTCAAAGTCGATACCTATCATTTGGCCAACAAAGATGTTTGGGGTCCTAAGATGTCTCATCCTCAGATGGACCTCTGAGGTGCTGAAAGCTTATGTAACTTTACATAATTTCCTACGATGGCCCAAAAAGATGTGTGGGTTCAGCTAAAAACTCCATTTCAGCTATGTCTATTTTACTCTTATGGGTCCAATGCACCTTAATGGAACAGACTGAAGCAAGAGAAAGTTCTATTTGCTAAAAGGGAGAACAGACAGGAGAGTTAAGTTTTTAACACCTTGCCTCCAATATACATTATGAAGGTTTAACCTCAGTAAGCTTCTGCTGCAAGAAGAGTTTGGCTGGCCCTGAATAAAACATACAGTTAAAACAGTGAGAGATTACCTAAGTGTTCCAGCCCACTGCATTACAAAGACCAGCTCAACCATTCTTGCTGGAGAAACGTGCTAGCGCAGACTACCTAATGAGCAGTAAAATCTCAACTCTACCTTTAATGAACACCACCAAGAGATTTGGAATTTCCAAGTTTGCAGGTGTGATCTGGTTACCCAGATAAAATCATGAAAACAAATCTTTAACTCCATTCTAGACAAACTATAGCGCAAAGTCCACATTTCAGTTGTGTCTCAGACTTTGCGACCATATGCGATAATGGAAGGCAGAACATTAGGAATCTAGGAAGAGAGAAGAAACGAGGGGCATGTGATTACACACATTTAATACTGAAAGTTTCAATGCGTTTTTATCAATGTTTAAACGTCATTTTGATAATAAAATTCCCTATAAATCATCTTCAATTTAAAACGTTTCTAGTAAGGCACATAAACAGTGTATATGTTTTTGTATAAATCAAAGAGCTTCAACAAACACTTTAATACTTAAGATCAAATTCATATGTAATTCCAATGCTAAAATAATTAATGGTCCTAAATACAATAGGGGTTATTTATGAAAAGTGACTTTTTACAATAGCAACCAATGTCGGTAGAGACATTCAACCCAAATGTCTTACACCTGCTTTCAGTAGATTATAGAATCATCAGATCGCTTCCTCCGAACATATCAAGCATATGTGTTGCACATCTTTTCAGATAAAGTTACTTTTATGACGTTGCTTTTAAACTTGTTGAGAATTTTCATAATATGACGTGTTTCCAGTGAATCCATATCTGGATGGTTTAAGACCACTACCGGCTGATTGTATGAAGGTGTCTGTGTTAACTGGCAAGCTTTAAGAGGCAGGAGTCTGAGAGGTCTTGAACTTTGAGGTAATGTCCTCTTTGAGGCAGATGTCACTTGTCTTCTGGAAAGTGCTTTATCTTTTGGCTTCAAGCTATTTGCTTTGTGAAAACTTTGTTTTCTGGTCACTTTTGAAGATTGATTTCCTGGTAGACAAGCGTTTGTAGCTCTGTGCACATTTCCTTTTGTTAAGATGTTATCACCGCTGTTATCTGTAATATTTTCCTGTTCTGAAAATGTATCAGTTGGACTGGTTTTTAACTCCGGCAATACATTAAGGCCATTTCTAACACCATTTTGCATCACACATGTAAGAGGCTGCATAACAACATTTTTGTTGCAGGATAAAAACAAAGTCTGGGGTCGAGGGCAGAAATTCATGTCCTTTTTATTGTAGCTGTTTGGTTTGTCCCATCTTTTCTTGTGGTCCTGCATTAATGGCGATGTTTGATCTTTACAGGTTTTTCCACCATCTGGTGTGGGAACCAATTCAGCATCAAGACTTTTTTCTTTAACAGTTAGTCCAAAATCAGCATTTTCCAATATAATGCTTGTCTGTTTTTTTATTTTGTCAAACAGTTCATCTTTACCCTTTTCCAATTTGGAAATGCATGTAGTGGTTGCTGTACTGGGAAGCGCTCGGTTACCAGGAGGATTCACAGATATCTGGGCAGCACCCATTGTTTCAATGCTTTTCTTAGGAAGAATTGATTCATTGCTGTCATTCGGGCAGTTTTCCCATTGTATGCCTTCTAAAATGTTCTTCGATCCAGAGCTGAGGGAGAATACCGAGGAAATGAAAGGGCCTTCTGCCACATGACTAATATTGTCATTGTTTTCTTTTGGTAACGCTCCAAGCAAATTTTGTTTGCTCTTTGTAACTGGACCTACAGTTACTGACATTTGTTCTTCATTTGATGGAAGTTTACTAGTACTAATTTGAAGAGCACTGCCTTCTTGTAAGGAACACAGGCTTGAATGATCAGCATGCTCTTCTGAAGTCAACATATCATCTGGCTGTTTATGTTCTTTAAGCAATGCTTCCTTGTTGGGCCCATCCTCATTCAAGTCCCTTTGTTCAAAACACTTTAAAGTTAAGTGATAAGTACTATTAACAGGATTCACTTGCGCAATCTGAGCAAAACAACTGGAAGGTACCTTAAATGTTTTAGGCGCGACTACGGTTAACGTCATCCACGGGTACAACGGACCTTCAGATGGAGAAATTACTTCTACTTCCACTTGACTGCCATTCACACTAGCATTACTTACATTTGAATCAAATGTGGGAAGTAGTGAGGTAGAATTTCCCACTTTATTTGTTAAACCTACAACTTGCTCAGTAGTATTGATTGTATTGTTTGAGCAAACATGCGATGCATTACTTGGTAAAGGAGTTTGTACTATATTAACAGACTTTGCACCGTTAATTGCACTGCTTACAGAACACTGTATTTTGCCATCACCATGGATTCTTTTGATGTGTTTTACAATATAGTCATTTCTAACAGCCCCATAACCGCAGTATTCACAGGTATATGGAAACTTTCCTGTGTGTGTCACTAAATGTCTCTGGAAGTCGCCTTTGGTATATGATACGTAATCACAATGTGAGCAGGAAAACTTAATATCATTGTGAAGAGAGACATGGTTTTTATATTTGTGTGGGTCTTTTGTAGAGAACCTGCACTTTTCACAATTGAATTTGGTCACCATTTGCACTTGAGTAGGGAGATTCATCATCCTTCTTGTTTGCAAAGCATCCAATTTTATGATTTTTAAGGCAAACTCAGATGCCAATGAACCATTCCATTTCCAAATGCAAATCCAGTATCTGTCCCCTTTCAAATATTACAACATCCTTTCTTTCCGGAGCTTGAACCTGGAAAAAAAAAAGAAAATTAGGATCCAGGATTTCTGAACATGCACAAAAGCTGAAGTGGTTAAACAAAATATAAACACAAAGAAGGCTTTAACAATATAGCAGCGTCAAAACTTTCATTTATGACATCTGACTACTGTTTACACTAGCATGCAGGAACTTTTAAAGTGTTGATAATGATCATAGCTATTATGTTTTATTGGTGAATGCAGGAATTAGTGGTTTTTTTAATTTATTTTTTTTTACACATTTAACATTAAAGAATAAATACAAATCCAGATTTTACCCTATTAAAGGGTGCAAATCTCCCAAATACATCATGCAGTGTCAGAGCCCCAACATATTTACAGTTGTGCCCTGCATATGCTGCTTACTGAGCAGAGACTTCAACTGATTCAATAATGCAAGCTAGGAATGTATCAACGTTAAGTAGAAGATTGTTTCACCAGTGAAGATTGAAAAATCCTGACAAGGGAATATACTTAACTGGTAAAACAATCTTTTACTTATCATGGATACACTGTAGCAAACAGATCAATAAAAAGCCTGGTGTGTTTAGCTCATTGGTATATTGACGACATAAGTCTCAGAAATCAATTGAGACATGGAGAAGACAATATGACGGAGGAAGGTACAGAAAAAAATGCTAGCACAGAAAATATTTGAAAATAACCCTTGCAGTGCTAACTCCATAAAATTATTAATGTTACTAGAGAACTTATTTGTACAACATTAAAGATATAGTGTGGATAGAGCCGCTTGACCATTGGGTCCTTCCTGGACACGAAATTAGCAGGCTCCTCAGTCATGTTTTGAGAGTGCAACTTCATAATTTTTCATTCCATATTGTTATCTTTTATATTATGCTATTACGATATTAGGTGTATTTTTATGTTTTCTTTATAGGTTTCAAGCACTTATATACTAGACTTACATAAGAATTGTTCTGTGTAAGATGTTTTATACGTTTACGACATTTGGTCAGAAATCATATTGTTCGCATTCACGTTTATTAGTGGCTTTATATTTGGTTTTACGCAACCAACTGTTTTTAGTTTTAGAATCTTTTTCTTCAGCTGAAGGGTTTAATATGGCACATTTTTCATTCATGTATGTTTTGTTTCATAGCTAAAAAGCCCCTGCTAATATTCAGCACTCCGTACTCCTCATTGCATTGGATTATAATATTAAATGAAGGACTTTAGAGAAATTTGCTCTAACAAAAATGTAATGTCTACTCATAAATGGAGCTACCAATAAGCAAATAAATCTCCTCTTGGGGCCCCTTCTACCTGTTTTTTGAGGCCCATTTATTGAAATCTGCAATACAATTTGATTAATATTTAACATTAGCATTATAAGTAGTTTTACAGTGACCTCCTTCCACTTGTGTTGGAGATGGGTCATTTCCATCTTAACACATAGGGTCCCTAAAAACTAGAGACTCTCCGCCTGCTACACACTCACCACTACTTTTCTTCGCTAAGTAGTTACATAAGCTAATATCAGAAGAAAAGGTTGCACAAATCATGAATATGTTACATCTTTTTCTAGGTCGGCACAATAAATGGTGTTAGATTGAATAAAGTCATATTTCTTGGGCTAATACACCTATAACCATTTTGTTGCCAAAGAACCAATACCTGTGAACATCCCAAATGTGTTCCTCTAGAGAGCAACCTACTCCCTCACACACATAAGCTGGGTTAGTGGAACCAGATGTGCAGGGGTTGTGGTTAGGCACAGCAAGAGGAGGATACATTTATTGTTAATGGGTTAGAACATGGGCATAGCTATGCCTGTCCTTTTAAGTGATTCCCCCACCAAATTACAGCAAAACAACGCTTCGGAGGCCCAATAGTAGGCTGAGGCCCAATCAGATCTGCACGGTTTCCCGATATTTAAATCAGGAATGCTGCTTAGGCACTTTGTTGGTGGGATATAATGGCTGATCTGAGATGAAGATATAAAGCACACCTTTATACTTTAAGTGCACCTTTTTACCCTTCCCCAAAAATACAAAGGCTGTGTAGCCAAGGTGTTCTAATAAAATGTTCAAATTATTTTTGTAAGCTTACTGAGCTGAGTGTTCTATATAAAATATTTGACAAAATAATTAAGGCTAAATAGACATTATTGGTTGTAGCATATAGATTGTAGTTGGATGAAATGCATTTCTAATATTAACCTTCTGTGACCATAGGCCACAACCACTAACTTCTATAAAACATGGTATACATGATCAAGGAAGTAATAGTACGTCCTATGTTTTTGTATCAATGGGAATATATTCCCATTGATACTGGGGAGATCAGGCTGTCGTTAAACAACTTGAGGTATACCCTGTTAGTGTTAGCCAGCATCACTATCTTACGGTTGGCTGATTGAGTGCCACAGCTTTCAATGCAAGTGCTGGTTACACTAAAATAATGGGAAATACCTGAACAGATTGAAACAACAAGGGAAACAACGTCAGCCCCCCTACAGGCTTATCATAGGTACCATAATAATGAGCAATGGGGAATAAAGTAAAAAGAAAGTGTTTCTCTCTCTTCAAAAATAAAACAAAGGGACCCAGTGATGTCACCATGAGATCTTAAAGGGGTATCCATCCTGTTCCAAGAGAGATCTCTGAGGTCTTTAAAAGACCTGAAGAGGGATCTCCAGTCAAAAAATAAAATATGAAAAATGTAAAAAAAAAATAAAACAATAAAAAAAGCTGTCCAAACCCTTGTATCCCAAACTAGAAACATACATAAAAAGTAAAAACTTCCTTGGCCCAAATCCAAAGTTCAACAAATAAAAAATAATAAGTATGTAAAGAATGAAAAGCATTTTGCTCCCTTGTAAAACTAAAATCTCGGGGGGATATTTGTGAACATAAATCAGGTTATTATTGTGGATGAAATCCTAAGTAACATTAAAAATGTTATTTTTTTACAGTTTGACATATTATTCATACTAAATGGCAAACTATAAAAAACCTGGTATAAAGAGAAACAATATATTGTGTTGGTAAACATGCGTTAGCTCACTAAACATGGAATTGGGGAGTCAAGTTTCAACTAAGTTACAGCAAAATGATAAAGCTCCAGACACTAAAGAGTTAAAACACGTTGTTCTAATTACTAAACAATTTACTGGGGGAAAAATAGTACAGGCCGTTTTGTTTGTTATGTGCTGGTTTATCACTGAACGCTTCCTACAGCTTGGTTAAATGTTCAGAACTTACAAATGCATGCTCAGACAGCAGCACTTTTATAGGACAAGATTTTTAAAGGGAAATAAAGCTTTTATTACATAAATACATTATTAGATAACCAATTGTTAGTTTTTGATGACAGTTTTCCTTTGATAAATCACTTTTTCTTAATACGATAAAATTATGTGAGTAGTTAAAGATAAAAGGTTTTTTTTTTTACAAACAGAACATTTTTTATTGTCATCTCTATAATACCATTTACAAAGCCAAGTCTGTATTCTTCCCAATCTAATGCAATTAACATACTGTATAAAGCAAGGGGGAAATCTAAATTCAATGATCACAACGTACACTTCTTGATTGATATCAAGTCTTATCCTATCATCATCTATAGGAAAATGTGTTTGGGTTTGAAACTAGGTCATAAATATAACAGGTACAAACATCTTTAAAGATGTGATTTATAGCAAGAGAATTGACAAGGTTCGGGTGAATTCCCCAAAATTGGTTATATGATTTTGTATTATTATTATTGGTTGAAACAGTCACTACTCAAACTATAATATATTCCATATTTTTTGTACATATACAAAATATAAAATATAAATACATATCTCAACTAATTTCTTAAAATGCAACCAAAAGCCAACAGGCCTGTAGTTTCATGTTTTTGTCAATCATACTATATTTATCTATCATTTTGCCCAAAAATGTCTAGTCAATAAAATAAGTACTAGCAGCAAGCTTGTTCAATGCATTCATTAGCTTGCAATTAGGCTGCATGTACACACAGGCAAAACGGAAAAATAACTATTTCGTACTCAGGGCCTAGGGTCAGGTTCAAACAACAAAAGATAAATTAATATTTGTAAATCAGACATGTCACTGTGATTATTTACATACAAAAGATAAACAGTACAAAACACACAATACTAGCATTTAGGCAATCTAAGGTAGTAGAGTTCTGGTGTGTTGTAATCACAAAGTTTGATAAAAAGAAAATCTTGCGGCTCATCAAGATGTTCCAAAAAGTATTGTTGGGTAAACTATATACTGCAAAAAGGCGTAAGGTATACAACATGCTGGAAAGTAATGTAACAGAAGACAAGTTATTGATGATGTTTTGGATAACCATTAAGCATTTTCCCACAGAATACTTTGGGCCTAATATATAAAAATGAAATTAGATAGTGTGACAATGTTTTAACCCACAATTACACACTTGTAGGACTATTGGGTTCTAGGATACAGAGATGATGCTTTATTTAATGAATTAATTCATGCAGGAAGTAAATTAAGCAAATTAAAATACAATCATAAAAGCCAGAAATGAGATTATGCTTACGCCCCGACTCGAAGCTGTGTATTATTCACAGTGCAAGATGGGCTTCAGGGCTGAGTGCCAGGCACCATACACTGATCCGTGCAGTCTCTCTCCCAGTGCCAGGACCTACTAATCCATGAAGGTCTATGGAATTAAATGGTCTACGTGATTATGCTCATTTGTTTAAAATCCCCCCAAAAACAAGGATTCCCATACTGTACTCCCTATCAACAAACAAGCTTCTCAAGGCTTCTTCCTTGCATAACAAGTTCAAGGACATGCTCAGCTGTACTGGAACATTATTATTTTGACATAAAACTGTGATTAAAAAAGTTCCTGTTTAAACTTCTGTTCTGCATAGTTAACCCCTGCTTTAATAATTAACACCTTAATTAACCAACACACCTTCGTATTAACCCATTCACATCACAGTTTTCTTCAACACACTACAGACAAAGTAAAAGGAGCAGCAACCACAACCTGCTGCCTTGCTGGCTCTCACCATGACATTAAGGGGGGACGTGGGTGTGAAAGGGTTAATGTTTTGGGGTTTAAATATATATAAAAATAATAATAATATAAAAAAGGAACAGTCCGAAGGCTCACTCACTGCTTCCCCCTGCAGGGCCCAGAGCAACTACACGTTAACCCCAAACCTGTTTACCCCACTCCCCCCCAACTTTATTCTCTGCCTCCACCAAGTTCTGTTTATGGTCTTTAAGAGTACCTAAAGAGGCTTTGGTAACCCCCTGAATTTCTCAAACGCTTTAAAAACCCAGTTTAGTTAAAAAAGTAAAACTCTCAAAATTAGAAAAAACAGTAATGTGATAACTCAGGCTGTTAGAGCACAAAGACTAAACTGATTAATTTTTATTTAATCTATCAAAAATGGTCACAGTGCTTGATACAAAAATAAATGGCAACAAGACATTTCTGTTTCTATTTTTGCCCATAGACCTTAAGTCACTATTCTACAGATATCCATGACAAAGACAAACTATGTTTACATTTTTTTAAAAAAATATTCACAAGTTTTTCACTTTAGTAAATTAAATATTAGTAAATGTAACTATACTGTAGTGACATTGGTTATATTGAGTATTATAGTCAATACACAACTTGTGCTCGGTTACATTTACACTCAAACTTTTTAAACACAACCTATTTAGCTATATGTATTCTCTGATACCACAATTTTAGGGAAATAGGTCCAACAATATAGATTAAGGTCACAATGCAGAAATTCTCCATTTTAAGCCTCAAGCACCCAGATTGCAGGTTAACTGGCCTTACCATTCCATGTATCATCAACCTGCATAACCACTGGTGCTAATGAAATAATCACATGTGATCTATTTCTGTACTGTACTTGACAACATTTTTTAGAAACTCCAAGCTCTGCCAATCTCACATGACCTCTCATATTTAGAGCTCATTTACTTCACTTTATTGTACCAGCCAAAGAATTGTGAAGATACATAAGAAGGCCATGTTAAATAAAAATAAAATAAAAGCCATTTGGGGTATGGTTGGTCACCAATTCTACTTTTATATGCACCCCTAACTCAATTGACAAAGGGAAGTCAAATGACATCTTCTCAAAGTTCTTGAAAGGTGCATGTGTGTAGAAGAGGGGCTCGTCCTTACTTAAGTTCTTTGTCCAAAATATGCTGATTAACAGAGTCATCACAATGGATGCTGACAAGCATTCTGTCAGAGGTTTTGGGTTTCCCCCCCCCCCACAACCTATAATCATTGAGGTAGGGCATAAACCTTTAAATTACACATACGGAACTCATTTCCATACTTGTAAGGGAACAGCTTTTAACATTGTTTGATAAACTTTGCATTTAGCTTTGATTTTGCATAATGCAAGCTCACTTTGACTTTTTGTAGATAATGTGCTTATTTCAATAGCCAACAGCTTTCTATACATTGGCAAATTGCAGTTTTGTACTGTAGACAAAGAAAAAGCTAGGTCTGAAGTTCCAGACATTTCTTGTAGCCAGGAAGTCACAAACTCAAAGAAAAGGACAGCACATAAAAGTGTACGGCTGGAAGTAAACCATAGCTATGACTACCTGAGTCCTGTGACTTTTACTGTCCATGATTAAGATCATGAACTCTTACACACAGCTCTTGTAAGATACTTTCTGGCATTTGCATTTCTGCAAAACAATCATTTGATTCAGGTGATTCAGCAAGACCGAAAAGACTAGCACTGGAAGAATTGGTCCATTCAGTCCATGCGACCTTAGTCACTTTTGTTTGGCTTGCCTTTTCCTATTGTCCTGAGTGTAGATGTCACTTTATGACATGCAAACCATTACTATAGTTCCATTTTGTATCATGTTCCTTCTTGATAAATAAGTCTCTTACCCGTGTAGAGACAATTTCGTGGGAGCTATAGGCCTATGATTAAGCCCATAAGGGCGAAACGCGTGAGGTGTCGATTCTTTGTCCTGTTTTCATCGATGTGTAAACATCAATACAGTATTGTGGTTTTAATGGACGTATTGGCGTATTTTTACATCCCATATCATATCTGCTCAGAAATCTTACCTTTCCCAATCTCAATTCACCATATGATTTTAGGGTGGAAAAATATCTGACCACTGATATATATTTTTTCACTTGCTTATCATCAAACAAACCAAATCCTGAAACACTTCATGTGTGTGGATTATTAGTGGTAATAGGGCTACATTTTTAATCAGCTGTTGATAATGTCTAGAATACAACCATCCATGTGTTTGATATTGAAAATGCCAGTGTTCTTCCTGATGTTTCCTAATCATAAACAACTCAAGTCAATAGGGAATATATCAAGTCAGTGGAAATCCATATGAAGGTCTTAAATGAAGAACATCCTCACAATCTCAATTCTTCTAAGGGAAGGGCTGCTCCTGTCTCCATACAGGTTATCCCAGTCATCTTCTGTTTCATTGAATGAAAAAATAACAAAAAGCCCTTCATTGGTCCTTTCTCAAACCTATATTGTCTTCCCGCTCATCATCTCCACTTCAATCACCTCTTCCTATCTTTGTTCATGTGTTGAGGTGATAATGTTTTGCTAGTACACATCTTTGGCACCAATTCAACAGTAAATGGTCACTTGGTTTCACTTTCATTAGCTGTCCTCGTTCAGGGTTGCAAAATTCTTCCATTCCAGATTATAGTATCAAGCTGATAAGGCTATGCCAACATTGTCTATGCTTCTTCCCTTGATCATTCCTTCCATGTCTTTTCTAGAAAACCTATTTCTTGACAATCAGATGGAGTTAATGTAAAATATTTACCCCCATCTTGCATTGTTAGTTTTTTCCAGCAGTCCTAATGGGCCTATGCGTCATCACGTATCACAGTGATCATCAGTCATTCTTATATTTTCAAACATAACAACTTTAAAGAATTTCTTAAAAGCATCCAAAAGTGATTTAATGTTCTAGTTTTATATTTGTTGGCAATAAATGCTCTCTAATGTCGAGGCTTATTCTGTGCTGTTGGCACGGAGGTTGGGGTACCCAAAAAGGGACCCAGTAAAGCAATCACTGATAAACAAAATGTGGCTGCTCCACTTATATTTTTTGGTGGTTAAGCAGCTGCCTGAAAAAATACCCTTGGCATACCAAACGAGAATTTACTAGCATAGGTAGGTACATATATATATATGTTTTGGTCCCTGGGATACAAAATAGCCCTGATTGTGAAAGAGTTAAACTGCTAAGTCTGAATTCCTAACACATTGGGGCTTGAGTAATTAGACAAACTATATTTAACTAAAATTTAAATTAGTCACTGAACACAAACCTTTTACTTTTTGTAATAGTCCAAGCTACAAGGCTTATGCAGTCCACACATTAAGAGGTTAAAACATTTTTTCAGAAAATTATAGCCATTGTACACCACTATAGAATATGGTGATGCAATATACATCAATAATAATAATAAAACAAATGTAAAAAATTTTTAGCATCTCATTGGACCAATCATTCTGATTAAATAACGTATCCGTGACACCGCTGAGGTTGGACTTACCTGTCCAAAAGTAGCTGATCAGTGAATTAGGTTGATTTGATGATTGGGGGTTAAAACAGATCTTAACTCTAAACATACCAACAAATACCACACATACCTTTACTCTATTGAGTAGCCGAGAGCTTTGCACACCGGCAATCATGAGGTTAAACAAATGGCAGGCAGAGGTCTCTGTTGCCATTATTCGTATGTCATCCTTCCCAGTTACCCACACGTTTAACCCCACGAAATTCCACTGTCCCATAATCCTTCGCTGTGTCAAGTATGGGCTTTCTTTAAGGGGCTACACGCTACAGAAGTGGGCCCTCAGTCACACAGGTGCCGACGGCTACTGGGAAAAAAATAACTCCCGGTCACATCGCCATACCCACCTCGCTAACCGCCGGCGGATGAATTCCTTGGCGGTGTACAATGACACAGACACCCCCCAGCGGTCACGGGAGCCTGAGTCCCGCAACCCGCGATATCGATAACAGCCAGCGTGCCATTCACTCAGCAAACGGAACTCTGAGGAGAATGACGTCGACCAGCGCACGGATTGGCTTCACGTCGCAGCGTCTTCAGTAGAACTCTACAGAAGGCGGTCCTGCCATGCACAAGTCGAGCAACGTATCAATGCGCCTAGGAGAGCCGCAGCGACCGCTAGTGGTCAGATGTGGAAAGACGACAGTGGATATTGGTAGAAAGAGGTGATTCTAGACAAGTATCACTATTCAGTCAATGCATCTGTTCTCTAAATTCGTAGCTGGTAGCCCTGAGTTAAAAATAGGTCTTACTGCAACGTGACTTATTAGAACAATTATGGCACAGAGTATAAACGTGTGCTTCTGTATAAGGTCAGTTTGAGTCCAACTATATAGATAGCAACATCAGTTCTGTAAGATAATTTTGAATGGCAGTATATAGTATTTTCGTAACTGTGTGTGCATGTGTGAATATATACAGAGCTTGTCTCTGATTTATGCATATTTGTCAAACTTAAATTCATCAAACAAATTCATCAAACTAATTTTAATAGTAGACTAAGACAAAATGCAGTATTCAAACGATGATTTCATGTATAGAAGGGAAAAGCTATCTAACCCTACCTATCCTTATGTGAAAAAGTAACTGCCCCCTTAGCTGCTAAATTAACTCCTTCAGCCTGGTGTTTTAGTACCATAAAGTCTGTATGTTTTTACCATATGTGGGTTAAATTTAAAGTCTCCTTGTCTGTGTTTGATGCACCCATACAAATTATACATCCTTTTTAAATATTTCAACCATTAAAACCATAGAAACATGCAGAAAATAATTGTGACTGCATTGTCTTGCATTGCCTATTGCAATGCATGCAATCAGCAAGCAGGGGAAGGGGACAATCAGATATCCCAGGAGGGTCTAGACAGAGCCTGTGTAGGATATCTTGTCCTCGTGTCACCTTCTGGTTGATGTGAACAGTGACATCTCCCACAAAGGAATGCTTGCACTGGGTGCCGTTACAAACGATCGATCAGCAGGAAGCCACTGATACTGGCTTCTTCTGACAGTGGGGAGTTCAGGCTGATAAAAGATAGTCTGATCTTCTATGTAGAGGAAAGTAGATGTTCCTGTCCCTGCTGGAACATCAGGACATACTGGTACGTCCTAACATGCTTTTAAGCACCGTTTTTAGGACATACTGGTACATCTATATAGTACTGAAGGGTTGACCAAATTTAATTGATAATTGGGGTTTATTTAACTAGATACACCCAGGCATGATTGTTGGTAGCTCTATTGAATCTAAATATCAAATAAATAGAACCTATCTTGCAAAATGAAGCAGGCTAACAGGTCTCAAATTGCTGCAATCTAAAGAAATTCAAGAACGGATAAGAAACAATGTCATTGACATCTATGAGTCCGGAAAGGGGTACAAATCCATTTGTATGGGGCTCCAGAGAACCACAGTAGACATTATCTACAAATGGAGTAAACTTGGAATAGTGGTGAACCTTCCCAAAATTCCTCCAGGAGCACATCAACAGCTTACACAGGAGGCCACAAAAGGACCCAGGCTAACATGTAAAGAACTGCATGCCTCACTTGCCTCAATTAAGATTGGCGTTCACAATTTCACAAATAGAAAGAACCATTGGTGCATGGGCATCCAAAGGGGCACTTGTCAACCCAACACCCCAGAATTTCAAAGAGCAGCAGCTCTTTCTTTCCCTCTAGCTGGTCTTCTTCCCTTCACCCTGGCAGCTGGCCCTTCGCAGAGACATTGTTTGCAAAAGGCATTTTATTTCATGTATTGCAGCTAGGGTTACTCTTAGCCTGCCTGGTATGTTAAGCATTATCGAGAAGGGAGTACTCAGTAACTGGTGTCCCAAAGTTTATCTTTTATATCATTATGGATTGGTACTGCAGCTGTTGTGGGATGCAAATCTCATGAGTCTCAGCCATCCATTTGATTGGCTGAACATGATGAGAAGTGTAATAACAACACTTTGGGTGCAAAATGTTAGCCACAAGTGCCTTATTTTGGCTCCCAGCCTTTATGTCTCTTATTTTACTGCCTTCTAACTATGCTCTTTTTTTGTGATACCTCTAAATGATTGCTGTGCATCACGGAGCTACACTACACAACATTAACTTTTCTTTACTACAATTCACATGATGCCTTGGAAACAAAATTGCTAGTAGATTATTATGGGCAAAGTGGCTAATAACTGTAGATTGGGCTTTGCGGAGCATACACTAAGTACAAACACCGACTTTTGTTGACCGCATCTACAATAATATTCAGCAGTAGACTGAATATACCTTTTTAGGGGACCTGGTTCCATCATTGCATTTTAGGTGTACAATACAAATTCTGGTGCTCAAATACCTTCCTTGTCTGCATTCATGTACTTACAATTTTTTTTAAGCACAATTGCCTGTTTCGTGCGTTCAATGAAAACAAGAGCGATAACGAAGAGCCAAAAAATTTGTTTGGATTTGTTAGATTTGTTGGAACGTGTAGCCGCCATTACAGGCCGTTTTGGTGCTGGTTGATGAGGTAAAAGCCATTGATTGTTATGGCTGTGATTGATGGGTCTAACAACCTGTGGGAGTTCCTCCTTACTTTTTTTCAGTCTGGCCAATCAGCATTTACAAAAGGAAGAGACAAGCATTGGACGCCATTTTAACTTGTTAGTAGCAGCAGTTACAGGCTGATTGGAATTTGGCATGTGAGACAGTGGAAACTTGGCAGAGGCTGGGATTAATGCCCATTGCTCACCTGCCATACTTCAAGTAAATTAATGGTCGTGAGGTGGATTGGAAAAGCTGTAGTGACTAGTGTAGTATAATACAGGGACTGCAGCAGACTTTTTTTCTCCCTGTTTCTGAGTAGTTTAGTTGACTAAGACCGTTGCCCATTTATGCTAGAAGCCAAACCTGTAATTTGCCAATTTTTGTATTATCTTTATATCATATCATCTTTTTCTTTTTTGATAAATATTGGTGACAAAACCAGACATTATACAGTATAATATTGGGGAAATTCAGTCCTGCTCCATGGGGCTGCATGTGTCTATGATGTACCAGTGTCTGCCTGCCCAGGCCCAAACAACTTTTCAAATCAAAAAAGACCACTGAATTTTGTCCAAAGCGAACAGCCAGGAAAGGAAATACACTGCCAGAAAACAAATGCGGCAAAAACAAAAATGTTGTCCGAAGCAATTTTGTACAAATCGAGGATATAGGTAAATTGAAATCCATACGCATCTAGCAAATACTCACGCTCATAATAGACATGTGCCAAAAATGATTCAGGCATATTCTGAGAGAAACCTTTCTTTCTTGTTTCTTTTGAACAGGCATGTGAGACAGGAACGCAGCGGGGTCAAAACTTTAGGCTGCTTGCACATTATGCAAGCAATGGACAGAAAGCTGTAGGAGAGGTAAGGGGTGCAGGAGGGAAAGGGTATATATGTTTGTATGTATGTGAGCATGGATGTCTAAGTGTGTAAGCATGTATGTGTAAATTATGTGAGATGGAGTATGTGTTAGCATGAATAGGTTTTTGTGTTTGTGTGTGAGCCCATGACCTAACTTGAACTCAGGGCAATATGGTAGTGGATCCGGTGATGTCCTCTCCCGGATCCTCCAATTGGGGGAAAGGATATCACCAAAAGTGCCATCATTTTGCCCTAACTTGACCTCAGGTCAATATGGTGGTGCTTCTGGTGATCTTTACACTCAGGATTACTTAAAAATAATGTTATTAAAACTGAGCTTTATGAGAAACATTGTACATAGTTTGGCAGTCAAATATAAGATTTGATTATCGCTTTAAAAAAAGGTGGTGGTCTCATTTCTTTCCACATTTTAATTGTATTATATCTGATTAACCAGATTTTAAAAATGTTAAAGCAAAGGAAAGACTATCCCAGAGAATATAACTTTGCCAGAAAGACTTATAACTTCAGTTGTGTCTTCTCCAGACATTCCGTATTTCCCCATGTATAAGCGCACATTTAAAAAAAAAAAAAAAATTGTGGTCTAAAAACTCGGTGCGTCTTGTAGATTGCAGTTACTACGGAACTTACCAGTACCTCCCTGCAGTCATACTGCCGATTGGCCCCGCCCCTTTTCTCATAGCATCCACACTGCTCAGGCAGCAACTCATCTAACAGTATAAAATTAATCTTTGGGCTGCTGAAAGTTAGGGAAGGTGGGGGTTAATTTAGGGGCAGTTATGGTTAATGGGGTGTTTAGGGTTAATTTAGGGGCGTTATGGTTGATGGGGTCTTTAGGTTTAATTTAGGGGCAGTTAATGGATGGGAGTGATGAGTATGAATTTTATGATAATACTTTTTTTCTTCAAATTTCGGGCCCCAAAATTATACATGGGAGCATCTTATACATGGGGAAATATGGTATCTGACCTTAAAAAGCTGGTGTGCCTTTCTAAATCCTTCTGGTTGTCTCTTTATACCCAAAACTGAGAGACAGTTGTTTTTCCTTTGTCATGAATTTCTTAACACCGGCCATCCTCGGATTAACTGGACTCTCGGGTTAGTGACAGGTACCATTTGGTGGCCGTTTCTCTGTATGGATGTTATAGACTAAGTACTTTTCCATCACACTTGTGCCCTAATGAAACATCATTTTTTTTCAACCAATAGCAGTACCAGCTTGACCCTTGACTTATCTATTGATGGACTTTATTGTCAATTATCACCCTCCAAGGCTTATTCTAACTGTTGTGTATCAGTTCTCTACACAGCCATACTTTACGTAAATCAACTTCCATGATAGAATTAGCTTACGTTTTCATGAAAAAAAAAAATCACCTCCTTAACCTTCCACTGACTTGAAGTCAGTTTGTTTCCTGATTTGGATAACTTTTTGTGAGTAGACTAGTCAGACTAGTCTTTTCTGCATATTACCCAGTCTACTCATTGTGACCCAATCATCCTGCTCTTGGATGTCCTGACCATTGACAGGTTATCTGGCTTTATTATCTGGTTCCTGATCTGGTTTCCCTGCCTTTGCATTGATACACAGTACCTTCTGAATTGTGGGTCCTTCCTTAAGCCAGATGGTCCTTAATGTTGACAGCATCACAGGAAGATAAATAAATAACTCACAACACAGCAGTTAAGATAAAACTAAATTATAATTAATACACAAGAAACAAAAAGCAAAATATTTATCAAATCAAATAAATTCTGTAATGGAGGGTATAAAAACCCACGTAAATATCACTACACGTATCTCAATAAATAGATAAAGAAATGAATAGAAAAAACCACAAATAGTATTTTGAACATTTTGAAAAAAAAATCAGTTGTATAAGGTTTATTAAGCACTCTCTGGTGAAGTAACTTGTGAGATCTCACTGTACCATGAGAATTACAGATCCATCGTCACAAAAAGCGTCCCAAAATTCCTTTACAAGAATGTGAGAAACTGATAAAGTCACATAGAAAGTGATTACTTCAAGTTATTGTTGCTAAAGTGGTTCTACAAGCTATTGAATCATAATGTATACTATTTTTTCACACATAGCTTTTTCACAAATTGGCATTATTTTTGTTGAACAAATCATGACAGGGTGTACTATGTCATGTGTTGTTGTTCTTCTGAGGTTGTATTTAGCTATTTTTTTTAGACCTGCTAAAGAACAGATGATTCTTATTATGGCCTGATATGTAAAAAGGTGTACTCTTCTGTTTGCATAACTGTATAGGCCATACATTTAATAATGGATGCATACTGTATATAGTTACACAGAAAAAAAGGTTGGAATACAGCACTCAGAGTGAGATGGTCCACGAGCCAGGGTCCACCAAGTCCTTCAATAAATCCAAAATAAATAAACAGAGGCTCAGCACTCAAATGATAAGGTGAGTTTATTTCACACAGGCAACGTTTCGACGCACAGGTCTTTCTCAAGCCTTTATTTTGGATTTACTGTATATATTTCTATAAATTATTTTATTATAGAATCATAGCAGATATTTTATTATTGTACATAGATTTGTATATATTTTAATTCTCCTTTATTAAATGTTCATTACTTTAAATACATAAATAAATGCATTTAATTACATGTACATTGTATTGTTATAATATATAGATTTTTACATGTTAAAATAGGTACAGGGCTTGAATATCTGTTGTAATGAGAAGAATGTCCTCTTCTCACTATGTATTCTCAAGTATTGCTCGATTATAAGATCACCCTGATTATAAGACGACCCTCCAAAATCGGAATATTAATTTAGGAAAAAAAGAAAAATGCTTTACCAGTAAATGTTAATTCATGTAAACTATGTAAACGTTTTTTTTAATAAAAGCTATGATTGAGAAAAATATTTTGTTTTTCATTCCTTTTTATTTTTCACCCTGCCCCCCAGTTATGCACATCTGCCCCCAGGCTTGTCACACTGCCCATAAATGCCTAAAACCCTCTATATGCCACTGTGCCCCATGACATGCCTTTTAACCCTCTATA